>OU696589.1:7233182-7245682 GCA_916048095.2 Sacculina carcini
CTCCCGCCGGCATCATGCTGCACTGCCGTCCCCCTGCACACCAGCCTGGCACGCCATCGAGCACCTCCACCGCTGTTCTCCGCTGGTAGGCCGCTACTGATGCTGGAAGGCACCATCTCCGCTGCTGAAGCCGGGTCGCAGACAAAAATATTTCCAAAACAAAAAGGCCGAAATAGCTATTTCGGCAAAAACAAAAATATATTACAGACAGGCGCGCGTGGGCATCACTGCCCCACGCGCGCCTACAAGACGTCACGCCACAACCGCAGCTCAAACAAGACTCCCCGCTCAGACCGTGTCACACGGGAGCACACACGGACACACACACACACACACAGTCCTCACCCGCCGCAACAACCAATCAGCGGCGAGCCGGTCATTCACTCGCCGCTGCGGGGCATGGACAATTCACAAACGCATACACACACACACCGAAACAACTGCACACACACACCGAAACAACTAGACACACTCGCTCACACACTCTCGCACGCAATATACAATTCAACTATACACGATCACACATAGACACACTAACACGTTCACGCACTCACAATCTTTCACACACACACACACTCTCTCTCACTACACACGATTACACCACACAAACACACACACATACACCGACACAACTATACACACTACACTACACAACTATACGCAATACACAATTCAACCATACACGATCACACATAGACACACTAACACGTTCACGCACTCAGACACAGTCACACACACTCTCTCTCACTCACTGCACACGATCACAACACATGTTTCTAATTTGCACTGCATGTGTATATTTTAATTAATTTGCGCAGTCGAGACAAATATGGTGTTTCCACTTGCTCCAGTCGTATTTTGTCTGTCGCGCTGTTGTAGTTATTTTGAGCGCTATATTAAATAAATGTTGGTGTTGTTGTTTTATTGGTATTAATTTGAACGCTTCAATTATGTGATAATTTTTCTATTTTACAAGAGCAATTTTCACTTTATATAATTTGTTTTGTTTCTAGCTGGAGTTAAGTGAAACTAAGGAAGTTTTTTCACACATCGATTGCAATGGAGTTTCAGCAGCTGTCAATGAGCAGAAAATTAATCGTCTCAGTGATGCCAAGTAGGCAATAAACAAGTTGGACTGAACATTTAGCGAAATTTATTGAAGCAATGAATTACGCCCTGCATTAGGCGTTTTCCCAATCAGCAGAGACAATTCTAACTTTACTCGTGCATTAAAATGTGCTGATAGTCGGACAAATATAGACTTTCAATATTAATTGTGAATTTTTCCAACTGTATGTGAAAATATTGCCACTGTTAGTCTGCTATTTTTAAGATAGTGGCGGCGCCAGGATTTTTCCGATGGGGGGCTGAGGGGGGCTAAGTAAATAGTTGTGGGGGCTTGGCGAATCAGGAAGAGCTACACTCGAACGCTGACTACATAATATTATAATAAGGCACTGGGGCACACTGATTCAGTCCTCGAACTTGAACCAAAATTACAGGACTTCATTTACAGTGGTAAGAACATTTAATGTTCATGTTTATGATTTGGGGGGGGGGCTTGCCATATTTTGGGGGGCTCCATCCCCCACCCCCGAGCCCCTCCTTGGCGACGCCACTGTTTCACGACAATTTCTGCTTAATTCACACAAAACATCTCTCAACATCAGTGTTTTGTGAACAAATTAAATATAAAATTCAATGACACTTCTATTAAAAATAATCAACATATTACATACGGTTTGTGAACTGCGTGGTGTAGTGGTAGCACACCCGCCTCACAAGCGGGAGGTTCGTGGTTCGAATCCTGGCGAAAGAGAATTTCATTGGGTGAATTATATAATTCACCCTGTCCACCCAGCAGTAAATGATGGTACCAGATATCAGTCATGTGTTGTGTCATGCAGTCTGGGGAGGTGACCCTCTCTAATACGTCTTCCATCCTTGTGGCGTCATAGCGTGGAGAGGGTCGGTTCTGTGGTGGCAGCGAGCTGCGCGGGGCACACCTGTGTGTGTTCATAAGCTTCGGCTTCTTCCCGTGTAGCAGCTGTCACGTGAGGCCTTTAACCCTTAATATTATTTAAATTATCTTTCCAGCAACATATTTTCACAATAATTAAACAGATTTCAACATTTTCTACGGTTTATGTGATCAAAACTATATTTCATTATTAATCAAAGCAATCAATCACGTCAAATAAATGTGAAACAAATGTTTAATTTATGAATTTATCTAAGGCAGCACGTGAATAGTTGTGTCACGTGTTTAAAACGCATGATATGTTGTTGAATAGTTGAAGTATTGTTTTAGCTGCGTATTCGTTGGAATATTGCTTGATTACGTCACAGCTTTCATCACAACGATCTCAGTGCTAATTAAACTCACAAATTGAATTCCGTCAGATCAATACACCAACGCACCTTCGCAGCACGCGCATATTGCGTTGGATATCGCACAACAATAACAACAACTAAATATATCTAGCATAGCGCTCAAGCAGCAAGCATAGTTTCCATTAGTGGATCAGCAAAATTAGAAAAGTCAAAATGATGGTGCAAAATACCACAAGTCACCTGTTTGAACTAGTAATTAAATCCCGGCACAAATATATGACAGAAATAAGCTAAATCCCTCGATAATTCCTTACATGGATCATTAACACATTTATAATCTAGCTCCTTATGATAGACTAACAGTAACGGAACATCAAACAGGTGATGGTGTGTGTTTGAAGGTCATACCGACATGTCACACCATACGGCGCCCCAGAACAGCACGTGAAAACATAATTTGCGTTTTTCAACACATACACGTCATATTACTGAAAATTTCCAATGACAAAATGATTGAATTTACTTTACCGATTACCACTGACATATTATCAATGTACTACAATTGTAGTTAATATATTTTTAATATATTTTATAATTATTATTTTTGGCGTTAACTTTTGTGGCATTTAGCAGCCATGATACTCTACTTCGACGATTGAAATACATTTCTTGAGTGCACATGGGTTTGTCTATTGCTTTTTGGTTTGGTTATAATATGTTAATGGAGGTATTTTACCATTTTTACTGAAAATATTCTTGAGTGAGTTATCCTTCTAGTTATTCTTACGCTGACATTATCCAATTGAATATATTTGCAATATATACCTGTGGTGTCCTATGGCACATTCAATTGCTGAAATGACACGGCAGAGATGTATTGAAGAACGAGCGCACAATACCAACATAAATTATCTGAACACGGATATTGTGCCACCTTAAATCACCTCGGTCATACATACACAAGCACACACACACACACACATACATACCAGCTTGCTTAACATCATAAGTTGACCCAACCGGACAAACCTGGCTTGAGGCTGCACACAGACATACCAGTTAACTGAACAGAAACACAAGTGACACACAAACACACACACACACACACACATTACTAACACACGCTCGCACTGCACCACATACCTGTTGAAAGTGCGTTTGCACTTATTTGTACAATTATTAGGGAGTTTTTTAGCAAATTTGGCAGGCTTATTGTTTTCAGGAAGTCTTGTGGTATTTAAGGTGAAAATTGCATCAGAAACGTCTATTATTATTGTTATAAGAATCAATGAACAAGTTGAAATGGGGAAGAGAATGTGAACGCATATAAATCGCATGCCTGTTGATTTATGAAAATATACAGAGAGATGAGTAATTACATTGGAAAATCACTCTGGAAACAGTTTTCCGTATTTATACGAGTCATTGTGGTGTCACATGCATCACTTGCGACTTTTCGTATCAAACGTAACAAACGTATATTTACTATAGCGCCTGTGAAAACACGGGCGCGCATAACTTCAAGACGAACAACAAAGCGTAAATACATATACACATACACATACATACACGAACATGCACTTATACATATACACACATACACAAACGTGCACTTATACATATACATACACAAACATGCACTTATACATACACATACATACACAAACATGCACTTATACATACACATACATACACATATATTTATGAGTTTTGAGTACAATAAGGAGGAATAGAAAATGGATAGCTGAATGGAATCATAGTTTGGCGAAAGGAGTGAGAGTGTGAGAAGCAGGATCAAACGAGATGTCAAAAAGGTGATTTTGAAGTCGGGAAGCAAACATGCGGTAGGAAGTAGATGAAGTAATATGAGAAGGATGAGAATTATAGATGCGCGGACCGAAGAAAGTAAAAGATTTAGAGGACCACGAAGATTCATTAGTGGCCCGAGGACAGATGAGGGGATCAGGTCTACGAGAAGAAACAGCATCAGAACGAGTTAAAAGACTGACTAGGTAGGGTGGTTGACTAGGATCATGAAGAAGTTTGAAGATTAGACAGCAAAGGCGAAAGTGAATACGAGAGACAATTGGAAGCCAACGAAACTTAAATAGAAAACTGGAGGTATGACGGCAAGGAGTAGGGTGAAGAACAAATCGGCAAGATTGGTTAAGAACACGTAGTATTTTAGGGAAGAACGAGGTAAGCTAAAGTATAGTGAGTTGTAATAGTCTAATCTAGAGAGTATAAGAGAATTAACAAGTTTAATAGATGAAGATTGATCCAGACAGGGACGAATGGAATAGAGTGAACGTAGGATCAGACGACAAGTGCATGCGAAGGAGCGAATGCTATCTACAAAGGAGAGCGAAGAATAAAAAATAATACCAAGATTTCGAACGGTAACGGCTAGGGGAACTGAGAGCAGCGGAGGAATAATGCGAGGACGATGAAGAGGGAGAAACTCAGACTTTGAAGTGTTGATGAGAAGATTGCGAGCTGCAGCCCAAGAATAAATATCAGAAAACACGTCAGATAGCAGGGAAGGAGAATGAAAAGGAAGCGGGGTGTAAAACTGAATATCGTCAGCATAGATATGAAAACTTACAGAGTGTTTACGAAGAATAGGACAAAGAGAAGACATGTACAGATTAAATAACAAAGGACCAATAATGGAGCCCTTTGTAATAGCATGACGTAGAGCAACCGAAGAAGAGACACAGGAATTAAATTTCACAGCATGAGTCCGACCACTGAGATATGATTTCAGAAGGGAGAGAGCACTAGATCAGATACCAAGATGAGAGAGATCACGAAGAAGAATAGAGTGATTAACCAAATCAAAGGCAGAAGACATATCAAGGAGAACAAGCAAGGCAGACCGACGGTAAGAGAAGTGGGATAAAACGCCATTGGTTACAGAGATAAGAACAGACTGAGTGGAATATGAAGGACGGAAGCCAGATTGGTAAGGATCAAGAAATTAGTTAATGAAGGGAGAAAGTTGAGAAGAGATGGCAGATTCAAGAAGTTTGGAAGGGAAGCTGAGAAGAGAAATAGGCCTATAATTTTTAATAACAGTTTGATCTAACGTGGGTTTTTTAAGGATAGGGTAGATTGTAGCATGTTTATCAGCGAGAAAAGCGCCATGGAGGGAAGAACTATTCATCAAATGAAGAAAATAGGGCAAAAGGGAAGGAATCAATTCAGAAATTGCCTTAAAATTTATAGGATCAGAAGGAGAGAACGACAATTTAGTTGATGAGATAAGGGCAGTTAAGTCAGTCACACTAAGATGATTAAATGATGAAAAATGATGAGGTGAGGAAATGTGTCTGAGAGGAGATAATGAAGGAGGAATAACGGAAAGCAACGAATTGACTTTATCCTCAAAGAAGGCAGAAAATTGTGATGCTGTTGTAATGGAAGAAATAGAACGCGAACGAAGACCACAGAGAGAATTCAAAGTAGCCCATAAAGATTTGGGAGAGCTAGAAAGAGAAGAAAGACGAGTTTTATAGAAGTTACACTTGGCGAGAGAGAGGGCAGAAATGTAAGATGATCGAGCCGAGCAAAACGATAGCCAATCAGATGAAGAACGAGAGCGTCGCCGACAACGTTCGAGACGGCGCTGAGAACATTTAAGGCTACGAAGATTAGAATTGAACCAAGGAGGAAGGCGAGGAGAAAGAGAAGCGCATGTCCGAAGGGGGAAAATGTAATCATTAATAGACGTAAGGACAGCAGACAAACACGGAAATAATTCGGCAGGAGAAAGTGAGTACAGAAAATGGATAGGAAGAAAATAATCCATGAGTGATAGGAATGAGGATGGGTCAAATTTCTTATAGTTACGATAAGTGAAAGAAGAATTAACGGGAGGAGGAGAAAACGGAATTGAGGTTAAAATGAGACTGTGATCGGAGATTGACGGATCTGGAGGAATGGTGAGAACGTCCGGAGGATGGCGATCAGAAGAGATGAAAGGCGACGGAGACAGAATTAAATCAAGGGTATGGCCAGAGGTATGAGTAGGAGAAGGGTTGTAAAGAAACAAACCATGAGATTCAAGCATAGAGAGAAAGCCTAAGCAGTAGGGGTTACGGGAGGGAGAATCAGTCCAAAAATTGAAGTCACCTAGAATCAAGAAATTGCTAGAAAAAGACGTAGTGACAGCCTCAAGGAGAGGGGAAAATTCATCAAGGAACAACGGAGAAGTGCCGGTATGATTGTGTCGATATAATATAAGTAAGCAGAATGCAGAGTGGTTAGGAACATGAAGAGAAAGGGCTAGAAATTCAAATGAAGAAGGAGGGGGAATCAAACTAGAGATAGGGGAAATGGAGAGAGAGTTTAAGAAAATGCAACCAACGCCGCCACTAGAGGATTTACAATTAGAGCGAGCATTGTAGAGAAAATTAAATGGTGATAAGTTGGAGGAAAATAGCGATACATCTGACTCAAGTAACCAGTTCAAGTTTCAGCGAGACAGAGAATGGAAAGGCCATAAGAAGAGCAGAAGTTTAAGATATGATCGGTTTTATGTCGGCACGATCTAATATTTACAAAACCAATGGAGACGCGATACATACGCTCTGATCCAACACATACACGTCATATTACTGAAAATTTCCAATGACAAAATTATTGAATTTACTTTACCGATTACCACTGACATATTATCAATGTACTATAATTGTAATTAATATATTTATCATTCATTTTATAATTATTATATTTGGCGTGAACTTTTTGTTGCATTTAGCAGCCATGATACTCAGCTTCGACGATTGAAATACATTTCTGGAGTGCACATGTGTTTGTGGGCTGCTTTTTGGTTTGGTTATAATATGTTAATGGAGGTATTTTACCATTTTTACTGAAAATATTTTTGAGTGAGTTATCCGTCTAGTTATTCTTCTGCTGATCTAGTCCAATCGGGTATATTTGCAATATGTACCGGTCAAAAGTGCGTTTACACTTATTTGTACAATTAATAGGGACTTTTTTCAGAAAATTTGGCAGGTTTATTGTTCTCAGGAAGTCTTGTGGTATTTAAGGTGAAAATTGCATCAGAAACGTCCATTATTATTGTTATAAGAATCAATGAACAAGTTGAAATGGGGAAGAGAATGTGAACGCATATATATCGCATGCGTGTTGATTTATGAAAATATACAGAGAGATGAGTAATCAGATTGGAAAATCACGCTGGAAATGAACAGTTTTCCGTAACTATACGAGTCATTGTGGAGTTACATGCATTACTTGTGACTTCATCAATTAGATCAATTACTGCATCAATTACTACAATACATCTATTACTTGCGACTTTAAATTTCCAACTGAACTGATTATGTATGTTCTTTTCATTTTATTTTATTTTATTTGTTCTAGTCTTATCTTCTTTTTAAGAGATACAAGCCTTTATGGCTTCCCCCGACACATGACAATATGTTGTTTTCTTCTATGGTATATGTTTACTGTGTCGTTTCGAAATAAAAACACAAATTCCAGTTTCTAAACACCAACGTACATACACATTCACACACGTGTTATATTACAACTGCTGAGTCCTGTCCGCTCATGTTCTCATATGTGTGCACGTGATGAGGTGTTCAACAAGGTGCGGTCGATGACATCTTCAATGGCGGCACCGTGCGATGACCTCAGTAAATTGAGCAAAACGGTGAGTGGTGCATCTGGAACCACACCTTGTTATGTCTCGTGTCATATCATATCAAGATATTTCAGCGAGAAGATCACTGAATTGCTTTGTGTATGAGCCAGCCCATCACATCAACTTCTTATGTGTGTTTCTGTTTGTTTGTTCGTGTGCTTATGTGTTTGTGAGTATACTCAGCTATTTGTACTCACCTATTTGTTTACCACAGGAGATGAGCTATGCTCGTGCTGTCCTGTCTCCAACCAACCCTCTAACCTATCTTCCTTGAAATTCCCAGTATTTCACATTATCCAGTCTTTCTTTAAATGCTCCTACGCTATTGACTCCTACAATATTCTCCCCTAACTGATTCCAGACATCAACACACCTATATGGGAAACTATACTTCTTAACATCTCAAACATCTAGTCCTTTTCAGTTTTTTTTCATGACCCCTCTTGCCTGAATTATCCCAAACTATACAATCATCCCTATCTAACTCTTGCATACCTATTCTATGTCTAAAAATATTAATCAAGTCGCCCCTCAGCCTACGTTGTTCTAAAGATGGTAAACAAAGCACTTTTAGTCTTTCCTCATACGACAAACTACACATGCTATCAACCATTTTAGTGGCTGTCTTATGAATTCTTTCCAATTTACGCTTGTTCTTTATATTATGAGGAGACCACACCACCGACGCATACTCTAGCTGGGGCCTAATAATATTACACATTAACTTTTTTAGCATGTCCTCATCTAAGTATTTGAAAGCCCTTCTAATATTCTTTACCGTTCTATATGCTAGTGCTGTTATTTTCCCAATATGTTTATTCGGGGCCAATGTTTTTGTACAATTATTCCTAAATCTTTTTCAACCTTATCTTTCCGTAAATTATGCTTCCCTAACTTATAGTTGTTGGAAGGCCTTTCTGCACTTTCCCCTTTCTCCATAACATGACACTTACTCGCATTAAACTGCATCCCCCATGTCAGGCTCCATTCCTCTATCCTATAAAAATCCTGCTGTATCCTGCCAAATCCTGTGTGTGTATTTTTGTGTTTTTGAGTATGTAAACGTTAGTGTATGTTTGTGTTTGTGCGTATATGTACTTGTCTGTTTTGTGTGTGTCTATGTGTGTGTGTGTGTGTGTGTGTGTGTGTGTGAGCGCTTTTGAGACCCTCGGGTGAAAAGCGCGATATAAATGTCTTAATGTAATGTAATGTAATGTGTGTGTGTGTGTGTGTACTCAGCTAGTTGTACTCAGCTAGTTGTACTCAGCTAGTACTCAGCTAGTACTCAGCTAGTACTCAGCTAGTACTCAGCTAGTACTCAGCTAGTTGTACTCACCTAGTTGTACTCACCTAGTTGTACTCACCTAGTTGTACTCACCTAGTTGTACTCACCTAGTTGTACTCACCTAGTTGTACTCACCTAGTTGTACTCAGCTAGTTGTACTCAGCTAGTTGTACTCACTAGTTGTACTCACCTAGTTGTACTCACCTAGTTGTACTCAGCTAGTACTCAGCTAGTTGTACTCAGCTAGTTGTACTCACCTAGTTGGGTTACAGGATATGAGCTATGCTCGGACTGTCCTGTCTTTCTTCCAATATTTGTCTAGTTTTTCTTTAAACAGTGATAAACTATTGACTTCTACAATCGTCTTGTGTAAACTGTTCCATTCATTCACACAGCGCAACGGAAGCTATATTTCTTTATGTCGTTTCTACATCTCGTTTTTCTCAATTTTTTTGTTATGGCCTCGTCCTCGTTGGTTTTTGCTGCACTAGTCCAATTTATTGTGAATCCAGTATTCCTGTCATGAATCTGTAGATGATAATTAAGTCTCCTCTCTCTCTTCTTCTCTCCAACGTTGGTAGATTCATCTCATTCAACCTTTCCTCATAGGGTAGCGCACGAATCTCCGGTACTAGTTTGGTCGCCAATCTCTGTAATTTTTCAATCTTTCTTATATGTCGCACTTCGTGAGGGCACCATACAACAGCAGCATACTCAGTTCTTGGTCTGATTATTGTCACTAATATATTTCTCATCATATCTTGGTCGATGTGATAGAAGACGTATCTCATGCGTGTTATAGCTGCATGTGTATGTGTGTGTGTGTGTGTCTGTCTCTGTGTGTGTGTGTGTGCTTGTGTCTATGTGTGTGTGTGCGTGTGTCTATGTGTCTGTCTGTGTGTGTGTGTGTGTATGTGTGTGTGGTGTCAGCGTTTTTAATATTGTCAATTGAATAGGCTGGTGATTCGTCAGCATGTCGACCACCATATTCCCTCTCTTACTCTCTCTCATACTCTTTAACTCTCTCTGGCTAATACTCCCTCATGCTGTCCTTCATACACTCTTGATCATACACAGACAGACAGACAGACAGACACACACACACACACACACACACACACACTCAGACACACACACACACACACACACATGTCGCCACTTGAGCACGATGCTCTTTTTCTGCTCGCGTTTTTCCCACTTGGCTTCATTGAATGCAAAATGTGGTGCTGAACAATTTTTCTGCTCTGCGCTGCTTCAATCTCGCTCGCACACTCCACTGTCTGTCTGTCTGTCTGTCTGTCTGTCTGTCTGTCTGTCTGTCTGTCTGTGTGTCTGTCTGTCAGTGTGTCTGTGTGTGTGCACTTGTAGTCATCAACGTGAGGTTCGTTTTAATTGTTTCACACAGTTCATTGGTCAATAGTTGAACGTTATTGGATTTGCACACACACACACACATACACACATACACACACACACACACATACACACACACACACACACATACATATACACCAAGGTCCTGAATTGTGGAATTCTCTCCCAACTACAATTAATTCACAATCAATAAACATCAGTCGATCAGTACGTGCAAATTCAAAATTAAAGAACATTTGCAAATCGTGCAGTCATCGCCTTAATGATGTTAAATTAGCAAACACTCACTTTTTTCTGTGTATATATGTTTTTTGTGTTTTTCTTGTATTTGCATAATGTGTTGCGTATATTCCGTTTGCCCTTTGATGTATAACACTGTCACGAAATAATCGCATGTAAATTTTCATTGTCTGTCTGAAAAGCGTCAGTTTCACAGACTATTTGTTGTTATCGTTATAGTTGTGTGTATTTACATGTGTATTGGCAATATACGTTCAAAATACAAAAAAATACACACACACACACAGAGAAAGAGAAAACGTTGTATAATATATCATAAATATGACAATAACATACATTAATACTAAAATAAAATACTTTCAGCATAGCTACATTTGTAAGAGAGAAATTTACTGTTGAAATGTCGTTTTGTGTTGTATAATGTTTATTATACTCTTGTGAATCATTATAATTGTTTAATTAAGTCATTACTTGGTGATGTACATTACTGACTGTCATTTGTGACTGATTAAGTCATGACTAGGGCTGTCAAAAGTTAATAAAGTTACTTTTTCACTTAAAGGTCACTTTTTCATAAGCTACCTAAAACTGCATGAAAAAGTTGTGTAAGATAATTATTAAAAAAGTTATTAGGTTACCAAAAGTTACTTTTTCATCGTTAGGTTACTTTTTTGCTTTTAGGTTACTTTTTTAGCGTCAGGTTACCTTTTGTTATTTGTCTTGTTATTAGATAAGTTTACCACGAAGTTTGGTGACTTTTTGCAGATAAGAGGCACAAAAACGGTATATATGAGGATAAAATAGAAAAATGGATGGAATATTAGGTCTGAAGATCAAGAAATTTCAAAATTTCTGCTGTTAGGATTTAGCAATTGATCTTCATCTTAATATCTGTGCTACTCGATATTTATACGTTTTTGGGTACGCAGGATTGCTCCATTCCGTTTTGGGAAATGTCCACGAACCGGAGGGTGTCGTGAGATGTTTGGAGCGTGGTATAGTACGATGTGTGAGCTCTCTATACCAGATACTGCACTCTAGCACTTGACAGTACGCATTTACTTGAACAGGAATTTGCAAGTGATTTTTAGGGCGTGAGATAGCGCCATTATCCCACGTTTGACATATGGGAGGACGGGGGCATTCACACATGCAGTGTTTACGCTCACACTGATAAACAAGCTGTATCATGGCTATTGGATAAAATGTTCCATTTTATACAATATAAAGAGCATTATTGCGACCATTACTAAAAATATTTACATTTGCAATTAGTGTATTTCACCTTTGTATTAGCTTTCCACTTTTAAATTACATTTTGATGGTTATGCTCCTTTTTGCGATGTTAGCCAAAAAATATTTAGTCGCTTTTGGTGGTTTGTTGTAAAAATGGTACCAGATCGGAGAGAGGGTGGGAAAATAGTACCAACTCGGAAAGAGGATAGAAAAGAAGGACTGGTGTATTTTCTTCCTTCAGAACTGCAAACAGAAATCGACCTTTTGGAGGTTATTTTTGCGAAGATTAGGTTATTTTTAGGTTACTTTTTTATAGGTTATAAGGTGACTTTTTATGTTCACAAACAAACAACA
>OU696589.1:7253182-7265682 GCA_916048095.2 Sacculina carcini
AATAAGCGTATCAATGAGAACGGTAAACTCATCTAAGAAAACAGAACTAGATACATAGTTACCACGATAGATTGAAACAATACAGACGGGGAGAGAGTAACGGCTAGTGATCTTACAGCAAACATATTCGAAGGAATTTATACACACATCTAGCTTACATTGAATAAGACGAATACAATCAGAATTAAAAATAATAGCAACACCACCACCAATAGACTTAGAGGAATTAGAACTATTGATGGAGCGAGACTGGTGATAGGCGGAGTAGTTAGAAGGAAGACAGCTATTAAAAGAAGAGATTTCAGAGAGAGAAAGCCAAGATTCATTCACAAAGAATATGTCGTAATTAACTAAAACAGAAACAAAAAGAGAAATTTTGGACCTAATAGAACGTAAATTCCAAAGACCACATCTTACATATTTACAATTAGCAGAAACAGAAAGTGACAAATTATTGGAATTAGAATTAGGTGAAGAACACTTAGCGGTACGACGAGATTGAGGATGAGAAGTAGACTCTTTGACGCTAGAGGTGGACGAGGCTGGAAGATCTGGCTGGTCATTGTTCACGTCTAGTTTCCCGGACGGCAGTCATCGCTGGTCTTGGTGCGGTGTATAACTCGAGTTCTCGCCAAGATTAAGCAGGGACACGAGGGGTCAAACGAAGAGTGGCTGGCGCTGCTACGACCAGCTCGCGAACAGTTGGCGCATTTGCTGGCAACTTTCAAGGAACACGATTTTGTGGCGTGCTTGCCTGCACACCAGCCACAGGTGTTCTCTCGGGCCGGACACTTGACAGCCATGTGACCGTGACGCTGGCACTTGGCACAGCGAGTGACCCAGTAACGGTCGTGCACCACACACCGTCGGTCACCCAGGTACAGGTACCCTGACTTCATCACCGTGTCACGGATGGCAGGAGACACGGCGGCAACAACTGTCTTTGAGTGACCCGCAGACTTCTTTGAAAAAATCACCTTGAAGTCTGAAGAGTGCTTGATTGTCGCTTTGACTTCATTATTTTTGCTGCACACACAGTCGAGAATGTCCTCATCAGAGATGTCAGAACTGACCGATGTAATGGTCAGTTTTGGCATGATCTTGCCACGACAGGAGGCATTGAGCTGTGTGTCGCTCTTCATCGCCAACATTGCAGAGTTTGCAGATTTTGTGTCAGGAAGACTGACTTTGACGGCACCACGCTTGGTTTTCGTCATCTTGACGACTGGCACAGATTTCAGTGCCTCTGACACACGCTTCTTGTCAACTGGAGCTTGATCATGTGAGTGCACGATGATCTCCCGTGACATTGCCTGCGCGTACGAACGCGGATGTTGAACAGGCGTTGGCGGAGTCGGCATGAGTGACGGAGTCGGCATGAGTGGCCGAGTCGGCATCAGTGGCCGAGTCGGCATCAGTGGGCGAGTCGGCATCAGTGGTGGAGTTGACATCGACGGAGGCTTCGGGCTGGTCATCCGTTGAAGCTGGGCCTTGATTTCGCTGACGGTCTTAGTCAGCTGCACCAGAGATTGGCTTTCAGTCGATGAAGATTGGACCATGTCCACCATGGTTTGTTTGTCGGCGGTTGTTATGCCGACAAGGCTGTCCAGCCACTCCTGCATTTCTGCAGTGTTGCACTGGCGAGCAAGAGAGCAATCCTCACAAGTGAAGGAAGCTCTGGTGGTGAAATAAGTCATGGCCAGATATTTTGGAATTCGGCTGCATCTCACATGCACGTAATTTGAACATTGCGAACAGCACAACGCACAGATGGTAACGGCCATTTTGCACATGGCACAAGTTGAGTCGTCAGGAGGGGGAGCAGCGCGGGAGGGTTGAAGCCCGGCAGGCTTGGTCATCGCGACCATGACGAGCGCGATAAGATCACAGACAAACGCTCACACACACGCACACACAGACACGCGGTTCGAACACACACACACACGCATAAGCACAGGCACACGCGCACACACACGCACACACACACACGCACACGGCTCACACACGTACACGCACGCACAAACACAGGCACACGCACACACACACACACGCGACCCGAGCACTGAGGGCCCTCCCCAACACAGGGGGACGCGCCAGGCACACACGCACACACACACACACACGGAGAGTCGGGCCAGGCACAGAATTTAGCACCTAGCCGCGAAACCTCAACCACTATCAGCAGCACAAATCACCACGAAAACGCAAATAGCCGGAGCGACACAAAAAACATCCGCACAGGACAAGCTCTCAAACAAGAGTGAGCTCTCAAACACACAAGAGCTCTCAAACACACACACAAACATACACACACACACAAACATAAACACAAACACAAACATACTCACACACATACAAACATACAAACGCACACACAAACACAAACATACACACACACAAACACAAACATACTCACACACACAAACATACACACACACGTACACACATACACACACACGTACACACATACAAACACACACACACAAACACACACACACACACACACACACACACACACATATATAAACAAACAAACATACACACATACACACAAACACACACAAATACATACAAACACAATCACACATACATACAAACATACAAACACAATCACAAATACATACAAACACAATCACAAATACATACAAACACAATCACAAATACTTACAAACACACACATGTATACACAAACACACATACACAAACACACACACAAACATACACACACACAAACATACACACACACAAACACAAACACACACACACACACACATACACAAACACACACACACACAAACATACACACACACAAACACAAACACACACAAACACACGCACACACAAACATACACACAAACAAACATACACACACACATACACACACTGACACACACAAACATACACAAACATACACACACACAAACATACATACACATACACAAACATACACAAACACACACACATACATATATACACACACAAACATACACACATATATATACACAAACAAACATACAAACATACAAACACACACACACACACACACACACATACACAAACACACACACACACACATATATATATACACACACAAACATACACACACACACATATATACACACACAAACATACATACATATATATATATATATATATATATATACAAACAAACATACACATAAACAGACAAACACACCCACACATACTGGACCCATTCATGCTATTTTTATTTTATTTTGAAAAACATTAAATGGGAAAGGAGCTAAATGTATATATGTGTGCGCATGTGTCTTTGTGTTTTATGTGCGTGCGTGTATATTTGTGTGTGTTTGCTTGTGGGCTTGTGTTTGTGTGTGCGTATATGTCTGTTTGTATGTTTTTGTGTGTGTCTATGTCTATCTGTGTATATATGTGTGTGTGTATGTGTGTGTACGTCTGTTTTCTGTGTGTATTTGTCTGTTTGTATGTATGTATATTTGTCTGTTTGTGTATGTATGTGTGTGTATATATTTCTGTTTGTATGTGTGTGTGTGTTACACATGCAGTATTACCTGATGAGATTCGCGTGCTAGACTGGGCTGATGTACCTGCTGATTTCAGTGCGAGGTATAATTGTAGTGGCAGAGCGTATCGCTACTATTTCCCTCGCGATCGACTCAACATCAAGGTGTTTATCATTATTATTGTCAAAATCAATTAATAAGACGAAATTTATCCAGCTTGAAGGCATATAAATTACATGCAACTATAATATCCATGTAATGTCTGTTTGCTTGAATTTTCAGTTTAATATTAGACAAATTGTGATGTTTTATTAGGTGAGAAGACGGCGGTGCTTGAAGTATCTGGTCACGTGTTTATCTCACGTGTTTTCTTAATCAAAATCCAGCCATTTTGTTCACTGTGTGTGTGTGTTATTGTGTTGTGTATTATTGTGTTGTGTGTGTCTGTTATTGTGTGTTATTGTGTTGTGTATTATTGTGTTGTGTGTGTCTGTTATTGTGTGTTATTGTGTTGTGTATTGTTGTGTTGTGTGTGTCTGTTATTGTGTGTTATTGTGTTGTGTATTATTGTGTTGTGTATTATTGTGTTGTGTATTATTGTGTTGTGTATTGTTGTGTTGTGTGTTATTGTGTTGTGTGTTATTGTGTTGTGTGTTATTGTGTTGTGTATTATTGTGTTGTGTATTATTGTGTTGTGTGTGTCTGTTATTGTGTATTATTGTGTTGTGTATTATTGTGTTGTGTATTATTGTGTTGTGTATTATTGTGTTGTATGTTATTGTGTTGTGTGTTATTGTGTTGTGTGTTATTGTGTTGTGTATTATTGTGTTGTGTGTTATTGTGTTGTGTATTATTGTGTTGTGTATTATTGTGTTGTGTATTATTGTGTTGTATGTTATTGTGTTGTGTATTATTGTGTTGTGTATTGTTGTGTTGTGTGTTATTGTGTTGTGTATTAGTGTGTTGTATGTTATTGTGTTGTGTATTGTATTGTGTGTTATTGTGTTGTGTATTATTGTGTTGTGTATTATTGTGTTGTGTGTGTCTGTTATTGTGTATTATTGTGTTGTGTATTATTGTGTTGTGTATTATTGTGTTGTGTATTATTGTGTTGTGTATTATTGTGTTGTGTATTATTGTGTTGTGTGTTATTGTGTTGTGTGTTATTGTGTTGTGTGTGTCTGTTATTGTGTATTATTGTGTTGTGTATTATTGTGTTGTGTATTATTGTGTTGTGTATTATTGTGTTGTGTGTTATTGTGTTGTATGTTATTGTGTTGTGTATTATTGTGTTGTATGTTATTGTGTTGTATGTTATTGTGTTGTGTATTATTGTGTTGTGTATTATTGTGTTGTGTATTATTGTGTTGTATGTTATTGTGTTGTGTATTATTGTGTTGTGTATTATTGTGTTGTGTATTATTGTGTTGTGTATTGTTGTGTTGTGTGTTATTGTGTGTTATTGTATTGTGTGTGTGTGTGTGTTTGTTTGTGGTGGGGTGTCAGTTGATGCAGGAGGCTGCTGCTAAACTAGAAGGCACGCATGATTTTCGTAACTTGTGCAAATTGGCTGTACGAAGCGGTAGACTCAACTATGTACGTCATATCAGTTCTGCTGTAGTACACCCTGTCTCCACCACTGACACTGACACTGACACTGACTCCATCGCTGACTCCAGTCGCTACGAAATGTACTACCTGGAAATTCGAAGCTCTGGGTTTCTACACCATCAAATCAGGTACATGTATGTATGTTTGTGTGTGTTTGTGTCAGTCGGTGTGTGTGTTTGTCTTTGTGGGTTATGTATGTGTATTCGCCTGTTTCGGTGTACATATTTGTATGCTTGTATGTTTGTGTGTTTTTTATGTATGCATATGTTGATGGTTATATGATGGACAGGTACATTATGGGAGTTTTGTTTCTGGTGGGCAGCCAGCAGGAACATCCTGATGTTGTTGACCGTCTGCTCAACATTCACTTGACTCCCAGGTGGCCAAGCCGAACTGGCAACATCAAATTTACTATCCTGCTGTCCACACTAGAAAACACAAGAACTTTACAAAACACAAACCGACTACCTCCAATGATACTCAAACAACTTATTTCAACTGATAATTTCAATAAGTATCCTGGTAGAAGTCAACATTGTTGCATTCACTGTCATTCATGCTAAAATATATGTAATTATCACGTGATGTTGAAAGCGAGCCTCTTCCAATTCATCATAAATATGAAAATATATCAATATTTTTGTGTTGAAACTTTTTTGCAGCCTACTGTATAAACGTGTTTGTGTGTTTATATGTTTGTTTGTATGTGTTTGTGTGTTGATAGAAAGCCGGTGTTTGACATGGCGGCGGGAGATCCGCTGGTTCTGTACAGTGCCTGTTATGACGGCAATAATAGGCAGTCTCATGGTGATGTTGTTAGCGAGCGAGATGATGACGGCGGAGTGTTGGTGCGCTGGTACTGTCCCGATAATACCAGACGTAAACTGGTACATCACATGAGTACCACGTGCGCCAAGATGTTGTGCCAGTGAGATCACCCCACACCCTCTCTCTCACACTCTCATACTCTGCTGTTCACTGTCTATGCCTGACAGTGGCCAGTAATATCAGTAATAATTGCTCGTGTGAAATATCGTGCTCATTGTCCAACACATCCTCTCACTACTGGCTGATAATTCTTCCGTCGCCAGCACTTGCAAGCGTAAATTAACTTCTGTTTTACAACGTGTCTGTATGTGTGTGTGTGTGTGTGTGTGTGTCAGGGCGTCTGTGGCTCGGTGTATGTTGGACTCGCTGTGTGAACGCTGGAATTTGCCCAGTGACTTGACTGCTGGTCTTACACAGGGAACAAAGAAACGTCACTACACTCCCATCTCCAGCAGACAAACATGTCGTGCGTGTCCCGCTCTCTCTCCCTCTCTTTCTCTGCTCTCTTCCTCTATGTATCATTTCATTGATACAATTAGCCTTTAAAATATCGTTCATTTAATTAATTATTTAGTATTTTATTGCTGATTGTGTTTTTCTCTGTCTGTCATTTACTGGGGTATTGCAGTGCAAGTTGTCACGAGCTTTTGACAGTTTTTGTGTTAATATTATCAGGCTCGCTGGAAGATGCAGTTGAATTGAACTTGAAGCGGGGTCGTTTGTCCCAGCAGTCAGCTGATTATTTCCGTCAACTTCAAAATGACACTGTCTCCAGCGCCGAGCGCGAGGATAAGTCGCGTGAAAGTGTGAGTGGCAGATAGTCGCGTGAATTATGTGTGTCTGTTAATATTACGCGCTATCGATGTCCGCAAAATATGATATATTCTGCTAGCTGTGAACTTTTCACTGAAAATTACCAGCATTGTTAATATTGAAGTTAATGAACAAGATATAATTAGGAAGAGCGTAAATATTACACATGGCATGACAGTGGAATTACATGGATTAGACGCGACAAACAGCACTATTTAATACCGTTTATTCAACATGACTTGTTATACAATCACGCATGACTTGAAGTAGTCATATATAAGTACCCGGCCGCATACATTCTGCTCCGCCACCCACGTGTTAGTAAAAATACGAAATAGCAAGCACACGATAAACATCACAACAACACAATACTCAGCAACAAGACATTTCTAATTGCACCAGATTACACAACACATCAAACACGACGTCCAAATAATGTATCAGGTAAATTCTCACAAAAAACATGACAACATCAACTGGCATCTCCCGGCATGAAAATAGCCGATAATTAAGCTCTCGCCTTCAGGGAATGTGAAATAATTTTTCCATGGAGAACACAAAAAATTGGCGACAAAATATGAATAAAAATATTACAAAGACAAGGACGGAAATGGAGTGAAGAACATTGCATAATTGAATAATGGGACACTACAGAGACAACTGGGACAGTACAGAGAATAATTGATAATTAATTGCCAGAAATAGCTTGTTCCCGTGCCACAACCGCGTTATGAAAGCAAGTGGCTCTGATAATCACGCACGTGCTCGTGAGAAAATGGCACAAGAAAGAGGACATTGTACAGACAGAAAGAGCAGTGGGGGCAGGTAGAGAGGGGAGGAGAACTGCACGATATAGTTTTATTTGGGCTCCTCCTGCATGATATCAGTGAATATTAATTTATAATATGAAAATGTCACCAGATGAACGTTCTATCACTGTAATATAAAAATTGTATATACTCATCCTCTTAATTCGAGACTTGTCGTTGCAGAGAAAAACAGAACGAAAAAAGCATCTTCATCAAGATTGACACCCATAAAACACGTGTAAAGCAGAAACATTATAAAAACCACACTACACCATCACCATGCAACCACACACAACCTACTGAACTGCAATAATGCTGCACACACCCACACTCGTATATGATAATTGAGAAAACAACTGAAATGTGGAAAAACACGGAAGGGACGGAATAAGTGACGTCACACAACGCATGACATAATTCTGTCAATCATCATATGTGTGTGTGTGGGAATGTATTGCAGGTGAGAGGATCAACAAAGCAGAAATATCACAGAACGACAGACTCTCTCAATACATTGCACGTGAACAATTAAATACAGAAAAATACTAGAATAATGCAATAATACACAATATTAATTCATCGTGCTCGACAACGGAGAAATAACTCCACTAATATGCATTATCGTTAATTTACGTAATATATATTTATCGCAGAATTTACACACACTGACACACACACGCGGAATGACAGTGGTAATTAATTATACGGTATAGTATAATATTAATTATTATCATTATTAATCTTAATTAATATATTCGTTGTCACACTAGACGCCAAAAACTAGCAGCAATCAGGAAACTGCTACACGCATTCTACCAAGTGCACAAGACACACAGACAGACAGACACAGTGAGTGTTGGGATCAGTGTAGCATGAAGTGTACGAGAGAAAATAGTAGTGCACTCTGATAACTGGTAGTTGATAATTTAAGATAAATTTCCTTGCAGACCGCTAGGCTGTGCAACATTGCAAGCAGTGATTGATACGGAGAAAGGAAGCGAGGCAAGACAATGCCACAACAACACTGACACACACTAACACAAACTAACACACACACTAACTCTAACACACACACACACACACACACACACACTAACTCTAACACAAACACTAACAAACACACACACACTAACACACACACACACACCCACTAACACTAACTCTAACACACAAACACATACACTAACACTAACACGCACACTAACACTAACTCTAACACACACACACACACACGAACACTAACACACAAATGCACACACTAACATACACAAAATAACACACACACACACACACACACATACTAACATACACACACTAGCACACACACACACACACTAACACATACACACTTACTCTAACACAAACACACACACTGACACTAACACACACACACACTAATATATACACTAACACACACACTAAAACACACACACTAACTCTAACACACACACACACACACACAAACATACACAAAATAATACACACACACACACATACACACTCTAACACTAACACACACTAAAACACACACACACACACACACACACACACACAGAGGGGGGATGGGACGGGGAGAGTCAGTTGGAACAGGCTCTCAGTGAGGAGATGTTGAAGGATCGCAGGGAAACGTCCTCATCTTCTGCTTCATCTAGCAACTCTGCTACTCCAGCAGCAGCAGTCACCTGGCAGGACATTGCACGAGACAGGGGGGACGCAGTGGTGGTGACACCGCGTCTCAACCTGTGTCGGCGTCGCTTGCTGTCCTGTCTGCTCAAATGCCGACACACGCCCAGTAATTGCTCAGACAGACGTCGCAGTGTTTCGCCACTGGAGTCCAGTTTCTGCTGCAGGCAGCGCATCTCGCTCAGCACTGACACGGTGGCAGTTGAGCAGGCGGCAGTTTGTTCACTGTCCGGCTCACTGCTGGTGTCGAGCGACATGGCGCGCAGACGAGGGAACCAGTCCAGAGACCTCTCCTGCTCGCACAACCACCACCAGATACTGCACTGTTATCTAGTGTGCTTGTATGCCGAGCAGAATTGGGTTGCTGAGTTGCCTCAGACGAGTGCATAATGAGCTATCTATCGTCTAGCTGTCAGCCTGCGACTAACTACTAATTAATAATAATAATGACAATAATAATGATGTTACATGTTGCATCATGTTATTATTATTAAAATTAATTAACAATATGAAATGGGAAGACAGAGGGGAAGTTATATAAATTACATGCAACTGCAATCTCCATGCATCTTGATCATCAACAAATACACACACAGAGACAGACAATAATATAAGAGCAATAGCATTAGAAAATATATACACACACTGTGTATGTGTGGAAATGAGATATTAAGGTGACACAAAATCAGAACTGCTCACAAACACAACACACACAAACATACAATAGATATACATACACAATAGATATACATACACAATAGATAGATATACATAATAGACACATACACAAACATAATAGACAGATACAAACACCCACAATACACACACATACACATGAACACACCTACACATGAACACACATACACATGAACACACATATACATGAACACACATACACATAAACACACATACACATGAACACACATACACATGATCACACACAACACACACATGATCACACACAACACACACACATAAACACACACACAGACATGAACACACACACAGACATGAACACACACTCAACAACATACACACAAACAGAACAGTATTAGTGTATAGTGCAGTAGTGTGTATATCTCACGTTGAGCAGATTGTAGACATACACATGAGCATACACTCAACAACATACACACAAACAGAACAGTATTAGTGTATAGTGCAGTAGTGTGTATATCTCACGTTGAGCAGATTGTAGACATACACATGAACATACACTCAACAACATACACACAAACAGAACAGTATTAGTGTATAGTGCAGTAGTGTGGTGATCTCACGTTGACCAGATTGTAGACATACACATGAGCATACACTCAACAACATACACACAAACAGAACAGTATTAGTGTATAGTGCAGTAGTGTGGTGATCTCACGTTGACCAGATTGTAGACATACACATGAGCATACACTCAACAACACACACACAAACAGAACAGTATTAGTGTATAGTGCAGTAGTGTGGTGATCTCACGTTGACCAGATTGTAGACATACACATGAACACACACTCAACAACATACACACAAACAGAACAGTATTAGTGTATAGTGCAGTAGTGTGGTGATCTCACGTTGACCAGATTGTAGACATACACATGAACACACACTCAACAACACACACACAAACAGAACAGTATTAGTGTATAGTACATTAGTGTGGTGATCTCACGTTGACCAGATTGTAGACATACACATGAACATACACTCAACAACACACACACAAACAGAACAGTATTAGTGTATAGTGCAGTAGTGTGGTGATCTCACGTTGAGCAGATTGTAGACATACACATGAACACACACTCAACAACATACACACAAACAGAACAGTATTAGTGTATAGTGCAGTAGTGTGTATATCTCACGTTGAGCAGATTGTAGACATACACATGAACATACACTCAACAACATACACACAAACAGAACAGTATTAGTGTATAGTGCAGTAGTGTGGTGATCTCACGTTGACCAGATTGTAGACATACACATGAGCATACACTCAACAACATACACACAAACAGAACAGTATTAGTGTATAGTGCAGTAGTGTGGTGATCTCACGTTGACCAGATTGTAGACATACACATGAGCATACACTCAACAACACACACACAAACAGAACAGTATTAGTGTATAGTGCAGTAGTGTGGTGATCTCACGTTGACCAGATTGTAGACATACACATGAACACACACTCAACAACATACACACAAACAGAACAGTATTAGTGTATAGTGCAGTAGTGTGGTGATCTCACGTTGACCAGATTGTAGACATACACATGAACACACACTCAACAACATACACACAAACAGAACAGTATTAGTGTATAGTGCAGTAGTGTGGTGATCTCACGTTGACCAGATTGTAGACATACACATGAGCATACACTCAACAACACACACACAAACAGAACAGTATTAGTGTATAGTGCAGTAGTGTGTATATCTCACGTTGACCAGATTGTAGACATACACATGAGCATACACTCAACAACATACACACAAACAGAACAGCATTAGTGTATAGTGCAGTAGTGTGGTGATCTCACGTTGACCAGATTGTAGACATACACATGAACACACACTCAACAACATACACACAAACAGAACAGTATTAGTGTATAGTGCAGTAGTGTGTATATCTCACGTTGACCAGATTGTAGACGTAACTTTCTGGGCCGCTGAACTCGGTGACCAGCTTGACTTTGATCAGCACGATGAAGTAGAGGTAGTGCCACATATTGTGCTCACTGTGCACGTGCTCGTCAAACGTCACCGTGCGATTATCAAACGAACTGCGCTGAAGTCCTGTCGCGCCAACACAAGAAGAGTAAGCAGATAATAAGCACGAGCTTCATAGCAAGTTTACCAGTAACTCAACTGTTACTATGATTTAAGTCACTAAATTCATCAGTAACTACCTAGCACAGTGGATTTTCTCACCGATACACCACTTCTCCTTAATGAGCCATCTCATCTTCATTTTCCACACAACACAATGCTGATAAATTCAATAAATTCAGTTGTTACATCAAATTAAATGTCATTAGAGGTCATTAGAAATAAAAATACACGAATTTGAATAAATTGTAAATATAGAATACAATATAAAAATGTGTGAAAATATTTGGTGAAGTGAGGGATCGACCGCATATGAAGCACGAGTTTCTCAGTATTTCCTCGCGTTGTTGTTTTTCATTGCGCAGATCGGCGAAAGTGTCGATTATCACGCCGAAAATCAAATTCAG
>OU696589.1:7268182-7285682 GCA_916048095.2 Sacculina carcini
AGACGACAGACACAGTGTCACAGCTGCCGCTGTCAATGTAACTGCATATGACACCGATCTCCACCACCTCAAATCTAACACACCACAAACACACACAAACACAAACACAAACACAAACACACACACACATAAACACATACACAAGCACACACACACACAAACACACACATAAACACACACACACACACACAAACAAACACACACATACACACATACACACAAACAACTGTCTGTCTGTCTGTCTGTTTGTGTGTGTATTGCAGGGATTGCAATTGCAAAGGGAGATTGCAGTTGCATGTAATCTATATATATATAAAAGAGATCCTCTGTGTGTCTGTCTGTGTGTGTGTCCCACCCTCCTTGGTCCATATTCTATGAGCTGCTACTCAACCATCACTCGGCGTACCCGCTAACATTATATACCATCACGTTAGAAATTTTCTTGTCTACACGATATGCTAAGTTTTAAATTTTAAAAATTGAAGCAAAAAAAGTTATCGCGGTGAAAAGACAAAATGAACCCTGAAAAATGCGAAAATTTTGGTCAATTTTCTGTAGACTACTCCTCCTAAACCAGCAATGGTACAACTATACAAATTATACCAATGTGTAGAAAATGTTCTGTTCTACTCAACAAACTATAATTCATACCCAAAAATTGAATATAAAACATGTAAAATGGAAAACAAATCAAAATACATTCAAAATTTTATTTAAACACCACGCGTCATTTTTTCTATACATTTTTCTCTATTTCTCAAAAACTAATTATCACACATCTAAATAAATAATACCATCATGCTGGAAATTTTGTTTTCTACAACACGGTATAATTTTTAATTTTCCAAAGTGTATTAAAAAAAGTTGCGGCGGTGTGAAGTGTAAATGACAAAGTCAAAAAGGCAAAATTAGCAAAAATACGTGAATATTTTGGTCAATATTTCGCTATCTATTCCTCATAAACCAGCAATGGTACAGCTATAAAAGTTATACTATTGTGTAGATAATTTTGTGTTCTACAAGAAAATTTATAATTTATACCCACAAATGATACAAAAACGTGTGAAATTGGCAAAATTCTCAAATACATCCAAAATTACACTTGAACACCGGGCGACTAAAATTAGTTCATTTTTCTACTATTTCTCAGTAAGTATTTGTTACACGTATAAATAAATTATACTATTGTGCTGGAAATCAAGTTGTCTACAATACGGTATAATTTGTAATATTCCAAAGGATATCTGAAGGAAGTTACGGCGGTGTAAAGTCAAAAGGACATATTGCCAATTTGACAGCTATTATGCGCACTTGCGATTACACATGAATATACACTTATTTAATTTCACTGAAGTCCAATCACAATTTACGCACTTGCGATTACACAGAAATATGCTACTGTGTAGAGAATTTTGTGTTCTACAAGATAAGCTATAATTTATACCCACAAATGATACAAAAAACGTGTAAAATTGGCAAAATTGTCAAATACATCCCAAATTACACTTGAACCAACACAAAATATGCTGTCTCACTTTCAAATTGATTAACTCCCCCTATCCTCCACCCTATCTGAAGGAGCTGGTAGTGCCAGTCTCACACAACACTAACACTCGATCATCTAGCGCCCTTCTAGAACCCCGAGCAGTTTCCGAATCATCATGGTCTTCCAAATCCTTCCAATACATTGCCCCCCGTCTGTACAATAAACTTCCCCGTTCAATTAAATCTTCCAGCTCCTATAAATCTTTCAGCAGCAAATTATATAAACATCTTTTGGATGTGTACATAGATTCATGAGCCCACACTGATATCATTCGTTTTTCTGTTGTATACGTGTTTTTGTGTGACTCTTGTGTGTCTTATCCCGCTGTGAGTCCAAGTTTTTATTTTTTATTTTTTTTAATGTGCATTTTCATTTGTGTGTACATTGTGTGATTTGTATGTATATTTTCATCCATGCCAATACTTTGTTGTATAAAGTGGCAATACATTTCTGATTTCTGAACACCAGGTGACTAAAATTAATTCATTTTTCTACTATTTCTCAGTAACTATTTATTGTATATAAAAATAAATTATACCATCGTGCTAGAAATTTTGTTTTCTTCAATACGGTATAATTTTTAATTTTCCAAAGTGTATTCCAAGGAAGTTACGGCGGTGTAAATTCAATAGGAAATATTGCCAATTTCACAGCTATTATGCGCACTTGCGATTACACAGGAATATACTACTGTGTAGATAATTTTGTGTTCTACCAGATAAGCTATAATTTATACCCAAAAATGATACAAAAAACGTGTAAAATTGGCAAAATTCTCAAATACATCCAAAATTACACTTGAACACCGGGCGACTAAAATTAATTATTTTTCTACTATTTCTCAATAACTATTTGTTACACATAAAAATAAATTATACCATCGTGCTAGAAATATTGTTTTCTACAATACGGTATAATTTATTATTTTCCAAAGTGTATCTGAAGGAAGTTACGGCGGTGTAAAGTCAAAAGCACATATTTCCAATTTGACAGCCATTATGCGCACTTGCGATTACACAGGAATATACACCGAGTAAATTTCACTGAAGCCCAATCACAATTAAGAATGCATCATATTAGCTCCAAGCATGGGTGGTGTGGTTTTATTGGGTACAGTTTAATTAGTGCCACACTATACTGAATAGAAAGGCTTTATTGTCCTCAATATTTACACATGAACTGTTCCGCCCGACGGGCGAATAAAATACTACTGGGAACAAAGTTAACTACTGAATTTTACTGTATAATTTAATTGGTTTAATTTCAAGTTGCATAAGCTTAAGTGGCATAAGGATATGGGTTGTAATATCATGCAATGCCAACTATATGAATATGCTGTTTTAGCGGACGCATAAATCTGGAATTATAGAGATGACAGCAGGTTTCATAGTTTTGATAGTGTTACACTTCTGAATTACTACACACGAAGGACGGGTGTGAATTTGAGCAGTGTTGAGGGAAAAAACTTCGTCAATAATTAAAACAAGAATTTACAAATATATATTTTTCTATTGGATAAGCTTTTTGCTTTTTGATTCATTATATTCTATTTATAGTCCCGCACAACGGGCGGGTTTAAATACGAGGCTGTTCGAGGGAAAATAATTTGCCACATCTAAAATAAAAACATTCATATTTAGACTTTTCTATTGGTTAAAACTCTTTATGGGTTTACTTCTTATTTTTTAGTTTCTAATCGTTTTTTATCATTTCAATATTCATTATACTTCATTTATTGTTCTGCTCAACGGGCGGGTTTTAATGCTAGATGGTGATGTTGAGTTATAAATATATTTTGAAAACAGTGTGATAAAAAAATTAGTCATTTTTCATTGTTTTGTGTCTGTTTTGTTTTGAGCTCTGAATTATTCAGCACGACGGGCAGGTTTAAATATGAGGCGGTTTAGGCAAACTTTTTTGTCAAAATAATATAAAAATATAGAAATTTAGACTTTTTATGGGTTTACTCTTTTCTTTATTAATTCATATTTATTTTCGCTTATAAATTGAATACAAATTTAATGGTATGGATTTTTCCGCACGACGGGCCGGTTTATATGCTAGAATTTCCATTGTCTGTTATGTGTTTGTGTTCTGAATTATTCCGCACGACGGGCAGGTTCAAATATGAGGCGGATTGAGGGATAATATTTTGTCAAATTTGAATTTAAAATATTCACATTTTGAGTATTTATTGGTGAACGTATATACAGGTTAAATTTTTTGCTTTTTAATTTGTATTCAGTTTATTTTATGGATTGAATATGAATTTTACTTTATTAATTGTTCCGCACGACGAGCGGGTTCAAATATATATATATATAAATATAAAAGAAATTATCTGTCTGTCTGTGTGCGTGTATGCTTGAATATGAGGTGACCTAACTGCGCGGGCTCAATGGTATTGATCAGGGGCTTCAAAAGTAAACGAAGCGATGGATCATGTTTATGAGATAATAATGTCCCGGGGGCATCAACTGTAGACAATAGAACGTTTAATTTAACCGTGTAAAACGAGTTCATATACAAAACTAACGGATTTGACATCAAGGTCCAGAACGGATCGTGTTCGAGTTCTGAATTATTCAGCACGACGGGCAGGTTTGAATATGAGGCGGGATGAGGGATAGTATTTTGTCAAAATAACAATAAAAATAATTAAATTTAGACTTTTCAATTGATTAGGATTTCTATGGATTTACTTTAATCTATTTTAATTTGCAATATGTTTACTAATTAAATATGAATTTAATTTTTTGAATTGTTCCGCACAACGGGGGGGTTTAAATGCTAGATTGACGGGCGGGTTATTGGATATTGGCGGGTTATGCCTCATCCGCCTCATCCGACGAAGAAGAAGAGCAAATTAATAAGCAAAATAAAGCAATATAAAGCAAAATAAGCAAAATAAGCAAAATAAGCAAAACAAGCAAAATATGCAAAATATGCTAAATAAACTGAGTGCAAGTTAATAAGCAAAAAATTTAACCTGTATATACGTTCACCAATAAAAAACTCATAAGATGTAAGATAACTAAAAGATGTGGATATTTTTATTTTTATTTTGACAAATTATGATCCCTCAATCCGCCTCATATTTGAACCTGCCCGTCGTGCGGAATAATTCAGAACACAAACACGTAACAAACAATGAAAGTTCTAGCATGTAAACCCGCCCGTAGTGCGGAACAATTCATACTAATAAATTTGTATTCAATTCATAACATAAAAGGAATATGAATTAAAAAATAAAAGAGTAAACCCATGAAAAAAAAAATATTTATATTATTTTACAAAATAGTTTGCCATTGTAGTTAGTGTAGTTTTCATTGTTTCGTATCTGTGTAGGAGTCAGACATCAGTGTAGGAGTGGTAGCGCTCATAGCCAATGTCAACAGTCGCCTGTGATGATCTGAGGTGACCATAAATTCAGCTCGTAAGCACAAAACTGGATATACAGCATGCACAACACGAAATTGAGCTGCACCGCATAAAGGTTTCTGATCTGATTTGGAGGATAATTAGTTTTTATTTTACAAATTAGCATGTACTGGAATATACACGATGTCCACCTTGGTTTATCGGTTCAAATTTTCCATGGTATTTGTATTTACCATGATTTTAACATGAAAACGACAAATATCACATGCTGTGCTGGTTTGCAGTTTTTCCTCATCGTCAAAATTCGACACGCACGCACACGCTTACAACTGCAGGATACTACCAGTTGGTGCCGAGTCCATTTTTACCTAGGAATCCAGTTTAACGAAGCTCATTTGGTTACATCCGGGAAATTGCTCAACATCCGCCTCATCCAGTATATGCGGACCATTAAGCATGCCAACTATTTACCAAACCCCCGTTATATCAACTTGTGTCAGACATCCAAAGGAATCGACTACATCAGTGGTTTTCAACCATTTTCGTTTCAAGGGACCGTTGAGCACTGGACCAAAACGCACTTGCAACGAACGCCAAAACGACAGATATTTGTTAAATTATTCACTTACACTTTGAAAAGCATAAAAAACAATTCAGCAAATATAAATGGCTAACATATATTTTTCAATCATGTACATACTGGACTCAACACGGAAAATGTTTTCGATGAACGAGTAACTGATATGTTAGTGTGTATTGTGAGCGAGAGAGCGTGTGTGTGAGTGTCGCATTTAGTATGACTAACAGTGTGTATTGTATGTGCTCATATATGTGTTATTCACACTCGCTTCATATAGTTCACTAAGTGTACCTGTGTGTGTGCAAGTTTTTTTGACACACTAACAAATATATTTACAAACGCGTAAGACATATTCACAACACTATAGACATTAAAACGTTCAATTTTACCGTATACAATGAATTCTTATACAAAACTAATGGATTTGACTCTAACATTCAGAACGGATCGTGTTAGATTTCTGAATTATTCCGCAAGTCGGGTGGGTTTAAATGAGGCGTATATCTCTTGTATATGTCGAGCTCAATTGTTTCATTATATTAAGCTTTAAAATTCAATCAGAAATATGCGAAGTTTATTGACGAAATATGTTCAAATTTGCGAGTTTGTAGCGAGCGATCTATACGCTATTTTAAATATTATTTAGTTTATAACCCTGTGAGATTCCCCTATGTTTGTGTTCTGAATTATTCCGCACGACGGGCAGGTTCAAATATCAGCCGGATTGAGGGATAATATTTTGTCAAATTTAAAACAAAATATTCAGATTTAGTTTTTTATTGGTGAACGTATATACAGGTTAAATTTTTTGCTTTTTAATTTGTATTCAGGTTATTTTATGGATTGAATATGAATTTGACTTTATGAATTGCCCAGCACGACGGGCGGGTTATTGGATATAGTTAACCTGTACGGCACAATACCTCGGAGCTCCAGCAACAACGATGTGGGCTTCTGGAAGTCGTAACAAACTTTCTACATCAGCACAAGGATGGAGATTAAATATTCACCTTGATGGATGTGGACGATGTTGTAGTGCTCATTGATTTGGTCATTTCAAATGATGTGATTGTCCAAGGTGAGATGCACTATGCACAAGTACAGGGCCTTTCAATGGGCGATTCTATGGCACCGCAGCTGGACATTATTTATGCCGACTCTATGGACCGCCAAATAGTTGAAAAATTACCATGGCCACTGGAGTATAAGCGGTACATTGACGATATTTTCATTGCGTGGTACGATGACGTAAACATTGATGATATGATGCGGATTGTTAACTCAATCAACTCGTACATCCAATTTACCATCGAAACGCCAAAGGACGGCAGCTTGCCATATCTCGACTGCCTCATCAGTCATGATGGTCGCAAATTCGACACCACATTACATGTGAAAACGGTACACAGTGGATCGTTAACGCCATGGCAATCCCACGGCTCAATATCAGCAAAATGTTCCATTGCATACGTCAAGTGTGTGAGGGCGTCAAGAAGAGCCAACAATGAGCTGAAACTACGAAAATCGCTGAGAACCGTTGAAAATCGCCTGAAAGTGAATGGCTATCCCATGAATGTGATCGGAAAAACAAAATATAGGGCACTAAGGAATGCGGGCAATACTGGACATGGAGAAGAAAAAGAAGACGAACGCTAATATTATGTAAACTTGCCATACTTGGGAGAGGCAAACAAGCGACAGTGTCAATCACTGCTCAGAAGAACGGGTCTCGCAGACAAAGTGCGGATTTTCTTTGACCCGGGTCGCCCACTAAAAAGAATATTTGCACCTCCCAAAGAGCGACTGACATGCGAGTCCGGTTGCTTTACATGCTCCTCTGCGACGAAAAGGTCACAATGTTGGCAGAAGAATGTGATTTATAAGACAACTTGTACGATCTGTGGAAGATTCTATATAGGTGAAACCTGTCGACCTGTGAAAATACGAGTGCAGGAGCATATTAGCCCAAAACTGAACGGTGTGATGTTCGAACACAACAATGAGCATCACACCAACTCTCCACTATCCATCAGCTGGTGTATCATCCACAGTGGCATCAGAGATGAGTCGACAAGTACGCTGAAGCAGCCTACATACGACAGCATGATGATGGATCGCTCATCAACGGCTGCAAGGGAATATATTTAAAATGTCAATTCTAAAGATAACACAATTGACAATTTATTCTCCTTTTTCAGCACTTAATTACTAGAGTCACTCAATTGTTATGATGCATGTGTTTTTTATTGTCTGCTATATAATTGTGCAATTTGGCCGTTAATTTGAATGAATTTCAGTACCTGAAGAAGCCGTTAGGCGAAAAACGTTCGTACTAAAATATATTGATTGTACCCGATGAAGTGATTCATTTACATAATATCTATAATTATACCGGGTGCGTGAGTTAACATCATATGAGTTAACGTGAGGTGACATAATTGCGCGGGTTCAATAGTAGAGACCAGGGGCTTCAAACGCAAACGAAGCGCTGGCTCATTTTTATGAAATAAAAATGTCCGCGGGCAGCAATAAAAGGTTCAATTTCACCGTGTAGAATGAATTCATATACAAAACTAATGAAACTGACTTCAAGAACCAGAACGGATCGTGTTCGAGTTCTGAATTATTCGGCACGTCGGGCGGGTTTAAATATGAGGCGGGCTGAGTGAAAATATTTTGTCAAAATAAAATAAAAAATAATGAGATTTAGACTTTTCAATTTATTGAGGTTTTATGAGTTTGCCTTATTTATTTTTTTATTTGCAATATTTTTATGAATTGCTCCGCACAACGGGTGGGTCTTAATGCTAGTTTATATATAACATTCACACTGTCTTCCTATTCAATCTTGTTAATTGATTTTAACCCTCCAGAAGTCCAGGTGATATCCTGTATCCTGTGTGCATCAGCTGTTTCCCTGCATCCTCAGCAAGCTGTAGAGGCGTATTTGCTCAATAGATGTGACGTTTATGTTGCACTCGTGTTACTCTGGCTTTTGGTGGTAAATTTTGTGAGTGTTATAATTCTTTAGTGTGTTATACTCTTATGAAACAACTTATGAAACAAATGCGACATATGTGTAACATGGCTTCTAGAGTTAATAATAATAATAATAATAATAATAATAATAATAATTGTGGTGGCGTAGCAACAATCCGACGTGCAGTTGCATTTGCAACAGACACACATACACGTGCACGTGCATACACACGAACATACGGTCTCACTTGCACTCGCTTGCACACGTGCATATTATTGCAATGAGTGATGGTTGTTGCAACATGATGCATTGTTACTTGGCAGTAGGTGTTCATTGTGTTCGGTTCAGATTATGCTCGTGTTAAAGGTTAAAGGCTGCTCAAGTGACAGCTGCTACACGGGAAGAAGTCGAAGCTTATGAACACATACAGGTGTGTCCCGTGCAGCTCGCTGTCACCGCAGAACCAGCCCTTTCCACGCTATGACGCCACAAGGACGGAAGACGTATTAGAGAGGGCCACCTCCCCAGAATACATGACACAACTCATGACTGATATCTGGTACCATCATTTACTGCTGGGTGGACAGGTGCTGTTGGATTATAGAATTAGCCCAATGAAATTCTGCTCCGCCGGGTTTTGAACCACGGACCTCCCGCTTGTGAGGCAGATATGCTACCACTACACCACGGAGTCCACAATATCTCGGGCGTCACTACAATAACAATAACATCAATAATAATGACAGTAAAGTTTACGTCCAGTGTGCTGCGCCGCCCCCCACCTTCCAGTAGAGAGGAGGGAGGGGCTAATTAATGTGAGGGGGTTTGATTACCTGGCAGCAGACGACTGTCAAACGGATATCCCACCACCACTAGCAGGTTGATCAGCACTGCCAGGAAGAACAGCACGTGAGACCACACCGTCATGCACTCGCTGATACGAAACAACAACGGCTGACCTACACATCAACACACACACACATACATACACAAACACAATCAGACACACACACACATACACACACATAAAATGAGTAATTATTAAGCAATTATATACACACACACACACACATACGCACATACACACGCGGACACACACACACTTACATATGCACATAAACACACACATACACGCGCGCACACACACATACACACAGACACAAACACACACACACACAAACACACACACACACACATACACACGCGCGCACACACAAACACACACACACAAACACACACACACACACACACACACACACACACACACACACACACACATACACACGCGCGCACACACATACACACAGACACAAACACACACACACAAACATACACACGCGCGCTAACACACAAACATACACACAAATAAAATGAGCAATTATGAAGCCATTTTGGCGTGAAATGGACAAATTAGGACACGAGGGAGGTGACACAATAATAGCACGCATGTAGCAGACATTGAGCACAATATTATCACAATACACGTGCATATTGCGTGTCAGCACCTCGCAGTTTCTTCTGCCATTTCATTTCGTCGAACATCTGGTCAACTTGATCGAAGAAGCCCTGCACTTTGGAGCCTTGCAAGTCTCGCTCCACAGTGCTGTGCACGCGAACCTGCGTGTCCTTGGTCAAGTACTCGCATATCTCGGGGATGGGGAACACAATCTGCTCCATTGTTCTGTCGGCGCGCACAATCTACCACACACACACACACATTACATTACATTAAGACATTTATATCGCGCTTTTCACCCGAGGGTCTCAAAAGCGCTCACACACACACACACACTCAAGCACAAGAGCCATACACATACACAATCACGAACACACACACTCACCTACATACACACACACACACAAAACAGACAAGTACATATACGCACAAACACAGACACACTCACGTTTACATACTCAAAAACGCAAAAATACACACGCACACACATATTGAATAAGATAGCACAGCAGACATACAACACAGAATACAACACAAAATACAACACATTAAGACAACACAGCAGGCATACAACGACATACACTCAGATTGACAAATCACAACACAATAGACACACAAATACAAAAAAGAAAACACAACATAACAGACATACATACACACACACACACACACACACACACACACACATGTCTAGATACACGACCACTCATCAATTCTCCATTGGCCCAATTAACCCATTAATGCTGAAAATTAGTATTATAATAAAAGTATAATATTGAGCGTGAGAAACCCCAGTAAACGATTATTATAAGCTCTAGACCCGGGGTTCTCAGCCTTTTGATGGTTCCATACTCCCAATAGATTGCCGAATATGGTCCCATACCCCCTTTACTTGACTGTTCAAATAATTATCACCAATCCAATTATTTTCCAGTATGTTTTCTAAATCCATGAGTGTTTTAATTGCTTGAATATATTTTACTTTATATACGGATTACTAGTAAAACTTTACCATTAATAATTTCATTATTTATAAGCCATTAATAAGTTATACCAGTACCCAGAAATCGAGTCCCATACCCCTGGTCTTTTGTTCCCATACCCCCAAGGAGTATGAACACCCCCGGTTAAAAACCCCTGCTCTAGACAATTATTTGAGCGTTGAGAGGCAATTCAGTGATGGGTCAGTAGAGCTCAACAGTTCTTCATATCTGCGCCATGATTTCATGCAGTTCTATTATGACTAGGTTATTGTTCACCTCGATCTGGGCGGTGTGAGAGCGGTAGTGATCGAGAGCTCGCGCCAGTCTCGTGTCCTCATGCTCGGCATCCCGCAGTACCGCCAGTAAGTCGCGATTGTAATGAGATAACTGGTGACACAGAATGTACACGTTGTGTCCCACCTACCACAACAACAACAACAACAACAACAACAACAACAACAACAACAACACAAATCAGAAAACACACTCACACGCGAAAACAAGGTGCATCTGGCCAGGTTGAGATGCGGTCATCATCCTGCCCTTCTGTCATATCAGAAAAGGTTGAATGACTCAATCGATGACACCTGTCCAGATTGCAATTCAGCACCACACACCATCACACACATCATGCAACACTGCACAGCACACACACAACTCAGACGCCAACACAAAATTACATCTATCAGTGACCTGTGGGACAACCCGGTCGGTGCCGTGTCTTTCCTCAGGAGCTCGAGGTTGCTCGGCCAGACAACTTGAGGAACGTCAACAACAACAACAAGAACATGTCAACAACACAAGTCAACTGTTTCCTTCGGCAAGATCGCATATTCATATCCACTGCCACACAAAAATAGCAATTTGTCAATCAACACGTGACAGAGTGGCAGCAGAACCTCCTTGGGAGACACGCAGTCATCAGTGTCGACCAGATCGCTGTCTGAATCACACATCAGGTCGTCCTGGTAGTAGGTAACACACGCCACCTCCAACTAAACCAAACACAAACACACGAACACACAAACACTGAGTTATATAAATAACTACCAGATCACCTGCCGCATATCTGTGAATGATTGTGTGTCGACTTGTGTTGATGTTCTTGTTAGTCTACATCACCAATTGTCAGTACCATTACATCCGCTCGATATTCCGCAACAATGCACAAAACAACATTTGATTGAATACTTCAATATGTGCGTGTGTGTGTGTGTGTGTGTGTGTGTGTGTGTGTGTGTGTGTGTGAGTTAGTATGTGTTTGTGCGTGTTTACGTGTCAGTGTGTCCGTGTGTAAATGTGTAAGTAAGTGTGTCAGTGTGTTAGTTAGTGTGTTAGTGTGTCAGTGTGTTAGTGTGTGTTAGTGTGTCAGTGTGTCAATGTATTAGTGTGAGTTAGTGTGTCAGTGTGTTAGTGTGTCAATGTGTTAGTGTGTTAGTGTGTTAGTGTGTTAGTGTGTGTCAGTGTGTTAGTGTGTCAATGTGTTAGTGTGTTAGTGTGTCAGTGTGTTAGTGTGTCAGTGTGTTAGTGTGTGTTAGTGTGTGTCAGTGTGTTAGTGTGTGTCGGTATGTCAGTGTGTCAGTGTGTTAGTGTGTGTCGGTATGTCAGTGTGTTAGTGTGTGTCAGTGTGTCAGTGTGTGAGATGTTAGCGCAGGTACCAGTTGTCTTGGGTTCATATTTCTGAGAATGCGGTCGGCGTTGTCAGCTCCGTCGGCCCGCGACTCCATCACAGCCAGTAGTAGTTTGGAGGCGTTGTTTTTCAGTGCCAGCACGAGGTCGAGACGACGCGAGGCCAGAGGAACAATATCTACCAGCAACAGTGCCACCACTATGTCCAGCCCGTTGGACTCGTGCATCGCCACACAGTTCTGGTTCTCATGACAAGGACCCTGCACTCTCACATTAACATTGAAACAACAACACACGCACAAACATACACATGCACACACAAATTAATACACTAACAAACACATGAATACACAAATATATACGGATGAATACACAAACATATACGGATGAATACACAAACTTACACACATGAATACACACACACACACATACACACATCAACACACAAACAAACACACATTAACACAAACATACACACATGAACACACACAAACATACACACATGAACACACAAACATACACACATGAACACACAAACATATACGGATGAACACACATAAACACAATTTGAGTGTTTATTTATCAATTTTCAATGACGCTCCATCGATCAGCAGAAATATCCACCCCATATCAACCTCGGAACAAAACACAACTGGACGAAACAGAACGAGAGAGAGAGAGAGAGGACAGTAGAGTGGAAGAGCATTTGTGCACGACCTGGCAATATTCGGTGAGAGTTTTGAGAGAGAGAGAGAGAGAGAGAGTTAGAGAGGACAGTAGAGTGGAAGAGCACTTGTGCACGACCTGGCAATATTCGGTGAGAGAGAGAGAGTTAGAGAGAGAGAGAGAGGACAGTAGAGTGGAAGAGCACTTGTGCACGACCTGGCAATATTCGGTGAGAGTTTTGAGAGAGAGAGAGAGAGAGAGAGAGTTAGAGAGGACAGTAGAGTGGAAGAGCACTTGTGCACGACCTGGCAATATTCGGTGAGAGTTTTGAGAGAGAGAGAGAGAGAGAGAGAGTTAGAGAGGACAGTAGAGTGGGAGAGCACTTGTGCACGACCTGGCAATATTCGGTGAGAGTTTTGAGAGTTTGCAGGATGAGATGAACGTTATGCTCGTGCACATAGAGCCCCAGCAGTCCCAGACGTCCACTGGTCGAGCCACAGATACAGTCGAGGAAGGACAGGGTCTCGCTGACCAGGTTGTAGCTGTTCTTATCATTCTGGTCTCGCAGGAAGTTCTGTCATCAAACAAATACGAGATAACCATCGCCTCGACAAACTCACACAAGCTGGTTATGATAGCGTTGAAACAATGATGCTAAATGCTGTACGGCCGATAATATCAAGTCATATTGTAATATTAACTTACACTCACACACACTCACACACACACACACACACTCACACACACACACACACACACACACACACACAAACTCAACACATACACACACAGACACACACGTTCACACACACACACAGACACACACGTTCACACACTGGCACACAGACATACACCGCCACTAAATACAGACACACATACAGACAAGGCGCGACACACAAACACACATGCAATATCACACTACACACATAGTCCACCCACCCACATGGTTCTCAGTGGTTCTCAAACTTTTTCTTTGACACCCCACTTCTCCATCTGAGCTCCACTGAGCCATCTCATCTTCATCTTCCACACAACACAGCGCTGATAAATTCAATAAATTCAAAATAGATCAAAGTAAATGTCATTAGAGGTCATTAGAAACAAAAATAGACGAATTTTAATTGATAAAAACACACATAGTTGTCCTGTTCTGTCCGAGTTTTAGCTTGCCACTTGACAACTCGTTCATTTCTCACAGGTTAAGAGCCACTGGTCTATATAACAATAGCGTGTTCACAACACTCACCTGCAGCAGATGATTGTGATTCTCACAGAGCAGTTGCAGAAATCGCAGCACGCAGTCCATAGCTTCCAGACTGGCCGAGTGTTGGCTGCTGGACGGACAATTAACTGCCGAGTCAGCCGCCGCCACCGACGCCGCCGTCTTGCCAGATAACACGCGAGCGTCGTGAGTGTCAGTGGAAGTCAGGCCGTCCCCGATCACAGACGACACAACAGCAGAGGCAATAGTGGTAGAGGAGGTGGAAGAGATGGGTGAAGTTGAACAATACGCTTGCTCGTGGCACGATACATCATCCTCACTCAAGCCACAACCATCTGACACACACACATACATACATATCATGCCAAAAATGGCCGCGAGCCATAGAGCATAGGTGCGAGTTTCTCACACCGCCCGCATAAACGAGGCGTGAAAATATCACATACAAGTGATGTCCAATATAAGCACACAGACACACGACAATAAACAGACGGCATTTAGTTGAGCACATTGTCTGAGACGGATGGAGACCGGCTGCTCCGCTAAACGTCACAAAACATACCGGCAAACTACTGCCAAATATCGGCGCAAGTAACCAGAAACTTGCACGAGCAGTGCAGAATAGACACAAGAAACTTGTGAGCTGTGAATGTTTGCAATGGTGTGTATTCTTCAAACTGGTGTGTATCAAGGGAAATACTATGCCTGGCTACACTAACATCACACATACATAAGCACACTAAAACACACACACAATGAAGCCAATGTACAATAAACAGTTGTATAAGCAGACGCGTGTTCGGCACATGATATGACGGCTATTACAACACCAATACAGAGAGAATAAATAGCAACACACGCACCGTACAGAGAGGCGCGCACTTTACTGAACGCTTCCTGGGTGCACTGCACGGCGGCACCCAACTGCTCCTCATGCATCGCACGAGCCACCGCCCCCGCCGAAGATGAATGAGATGAAGGTGTTGTGATGTCCGTGGCATGATCGGCGGCCGAGCCAACCGCGAGATTGTTGTTGTTGTTGCTGTTGTTGTTGTTGCTGTTGGAGCGTTGTTGTGAGGGAGCAGTCAGTTCCTCGGCAGTATTAACCAGCGCTGTGTTTCTTATCTCGACCTGCGCGTCACGTAACTTCTCCCAAAATACCTGATATACAAACCACACACACATGCACATGCACATGCACATGCACACACATACACCTTGAGGAATACACTCCTTGAATAATACATTCTTGAATAATACATTCTTGAAGAATATACCTTGAAGAATACTCTTGAAGAATATATTATTGAAGAATACATTCATGAAGAACATACCTTAAAGAATACATTCTCGAAGAACACACCTTGAATAATACATTCTAGAAGAACATACCTTGAATAATACATTCTTGAAGAACATACCTTGAATAATACATTCTTGAAGAACATACCTTGAATAATACATTCTTGAAGAACATACCTAAAGAGAACATCTTGAATAATACATTCTTGAATAATACATTCTTGAAAAACATACCTTGAAGAATATATTATTGAAGAATACATTCTTGAAGAGCATACCTTGAAGAGAACACCTTGAAGAACACACTCTTGAAAAATACATTCTTGAAGAATACATTCTTGAAAAACATACCTTGAATAATATATTATTGAAGAATACATTCTTGAAGAGCATACCTTGAAGAGAACACCTTGAAGAACACACTCTTGAAAAATACATTCTTGAAGAATACATTCTTGAAAAATACATTTTTGAAGAACATACCTTGAAGAATATATTATTGAATAATACATTATTGAAGAACATACCTTGAAGAATACACACTTGAAAGAGACATTGCTGAGGAGGACCACACACCTTGAAGAAGAGCGTCCTGCGAGAGTGATCGGCTGTGAGATTATTGTAGAAGCTGTGCTGAATGGCCGGGTTTCCTCCTTCAAGCAGCGCAATGCCCAGTCGCACGGCCTGGTCGAATATCTGCTGTTGCCCGGCCAGCGATGACGAAGTGCTGGACGAGGACAGCGAGTAGCCAGCAGCAGTAGGAGCCAGCACGCACGACGAGCAGGAAGGAGACAGGGCTCCCGTGTCAGCTCTTGATGATGATGATGGTGATGATGAGTGACAGCGAGTAAGCAGGTTGACCACGAGCAGTACGGCTCCGTGACAATCCAGGTGACATTGTACCTGTGACACTGTCATGCCGGCGCGAGGCAACACTGTATCACCCACTGTATCAACACACACACACACACACACACACACACATACACACACACACTGTATCAACACAAACACACACTGTATCAACACACACACACACTGTATCAACACACACACACACACACACACACACACACACACACACACACACACATACACACACACACTGTATCAACACAAACACACACACATACACACACTGTATCACCCACTGTATCAACACACACACACTGTATCAACACACACACACACACACACAAACATACACACACACACACACACACACACACACTGTATCACCCACTGTATCAACACACACACACACACACACTGTATCACTCACTGTATCAACACACACACACATACACACACTGTATCACCCACTGTTTCAACACACACACACACACACACACACACATACACACACACACTGTATCAACACAAACACACACTGTATCAACACACACACACACTGTATCAACACACACACACACACACACACACACACACACACACACACACATACACACACACACTGTATCAACACAAACACACACACATACACACACTGTATCACCCACTGTATCAACACACACACACTGTATCAACACACACACACACACACACAAACATACACACACACACACACACACACACACACTGTATCACCCACTGTATCAACACACACACACACACACACACACTGTATCACTCACTGTATCAACACACACACACATACACACACTGTATCACCCACTGTTTCAACACACACACACACACACACACACACACACACACACACACACACACACACAC
>OU696589.1:7293182-7305682 GCA_916048095.2 Sacculina carcini
TCAGTATGTGTGTCAATATGTGTCAGTGTGTGTCAGTATGTGTCAGTGTGTGTCAGTATCTGTAAGTGTGTGTCAGTATGTGTGTCAGTATGTATCAGTATGTGTGTCAATATGTGTCAGTGTGTGTCAATATGTGTCAGTGTGTGTCAGTATGTGTCAGTGTGTGTCAGTATCTGTAAGTGTGTGTCAGTATGTGTGTCAGTATGTATGTCACAGTCCCAGTCAGTGTCAGTATGTGTGTCAATATGTGTGTCAGTATGTGTGTCAGTATGTGTGTCAGTATGTGTCAGTATGTGTGTCAGTATGTATCAGTGTGTGTGTCAGTATGTGTGTCAGTATGACGGACCAACGTCAGAGAGAGTTTGTAGGCAGTTGTCCACATGCAATCGTTGTTGGGGGGGCAGCCAAGACAATTGTGATAGTCGATACACTGACTGAAACAACCGCACAAACACTGGCTGTCGACTCTGTAAAACACAAACACACAAACACACAAACACAAACACAAACACACACAAACATAATTGTTGAGCATTAAACAACCAGAAGGGATCACATTTCTACACATGCAGTAATTGATATGTGTGAAGATAAAAGACGCAAGTGCCAGATTCAAACATTCACGTGTTTTCTGGTGCTGTTTACATGCATTCAACACTAGAACACTAGAGTGACAGTGCTGTACAAACAATGAAGAAATAATTATTGTGAGCCGAGGAAGATGCTAGCAACACAAGTCCCGTGCAATATGCCTGGTCGTGAAAAATACTGCTAAACTACACAACTCATCTACACAATTCAGTCACAAACGATCACACAAACCACTCACATGCGACAAACGCTACTATTACTATTATTAAAATTAATCATCAAGATTGAATGGGAAGTCAGATGAGAGTGAAAGTTATATAAATTACATGCAACTGCAATCTCCATGCATCTTGATCATCAACAAATACACACACAGACACAGAAACAGGAGCAATAACACACACACACACACAAACAAAATGTGCAAATGAAGCGAGGATCAATGGAAATATAGCGCATGCCTCAACTGTACAACCAACACTGCTAGATGCAGGGTGAAAAAACAACACAATAAAAAAACATCAACACAAACGCTAGCCATCAAACAACATGGTGATTTCATACTGACAGGCAAATAATAACTATCTGCGACTCATTGAGTGCATGTCCTCACAAACGCATTCCAACATACACACACACACTAACTATTCACACACACACACACACAGACAGACGCACATACAAACACACCTCTACAAGCCGGGCTATAGCCCGCAGCACTTTGTCAAACACGGCAAACCGGCTCTGCCCACAAACACATACACAAACACACACACATACACAAACACACACATACACAAACACACACATACACACACACAGACATACACAAACACATGTTATGTTGACTGAGCCAAATCATGGGTAAACGCTGGTGGTGTCATGCAACAATCACGGCTGCAACGTTGCAAATTGCACCAACAAAACGAGACAGTGTCAGATATCAACACACACACACATACATACACATTTGTGCGTATGTATGTATATATATGTGTGTATTTATGTGTATGCATGTATCTATATGTGTGGTATATGTCGTGAAATATATTATTCGCACAGCTAGTCAGTTGTAATTATACTCATTGTACAGAACTCATCTCAAAACAACAGCCCCCTCCCCCTCTCCCCCCACAATACCAACACACACACACCCACACACACACATACATATATCAAGCACGCAGCAGCAGAAAGAGATGAACTCACGTGGGAGGAGGTCGATGGTGAAAGCAGCGTGTCTTTTGAACTCTGCCAGTACACACGAGCATCCTCCATTCTCCGCTAACAAACATGCATCCACACACACACACACACAAACAGACAAACACACACAAACACACACACACACACACACAAACAAACACACAGAGGTATCCAATTTAGAGAGAGGAAATAGAGCATACATTAAAATAGGACCGAATACCAAATGACATTCATGCGAAAATGATTCATTGAGGAGTCTTCTAATATCGAAGATGAAAGGCAACTAAAAATCAGACTGAAGCACAAAAAACGCACACACGCACGCGTAGTTGAAGTTTGAAAATAAGTGGAAATAAGTCAGTAAGTCGACAAATTACCGTGAAATATTAGCAACATCACGTGACAAGTATGTCTGTCATCACCCACCACCGCCACCAATAAACCAACCACAAACGTGAATGCATCAGCTGAAATAGGCAAATATAACAGAACAACAAATAAAAACAACCCAAAACCCACCACCTGATGAAACACTCAACATCCATGCATTGCAAGCCAGTGTGTGTGTGTGTGTCAGTGTGTGTGTGTGTGTGTGTGTGTCAGTGTGTGTGTCAGTGTGTGTGTGTGTTCAGTAGGTTGTACCTGAACGGCTGTGCTCTGGTAGGAGAAAGGACTCTTGAAGAAAGTCGATACAAGACACATTACACTCTGTGTCACGTATTGAATCAACGCCTAATCACACACACACACACACATGCATACATTTACACAAAGAAACACACACACACATATACACATATAAATTTACACACAGATAAACACACACACACAAACATATACACATGCATACATTTACACACAGATAAACACACACACACAAACAAACAAACACACGCACACATACACCACACACACACACCCTGACACACAGATCCACAAACACACACACACACACAAATACACTTACACACAGAGAAAAAAAAACACACACAAATACACACATACACTTACACACAGAGAAACTCACCCCCCACACACACAGACACACACACACACACACACATACATACACGCTCACACACACACACAAACACACACACAGACACACACACACACACATACACGCTCACACACACACACACACACACACACACACACACACACACACACACACAGACACACACACACACACACACACAAACACACACACGACAAGAAGTACAGGAGAACGATAATAACGGCAAAAATACGAAACTATAATAAATATGAAATGAATGCAAAACTGCAAATAACAAATGTATCAGTAAAATAGAAGAAATTAGCATCAGTTTGTCAATATCTCGTGCCGTGTATCAATGAGCACCTCTTTGTTGAATCTGGCCTCATCTTCCAGATTACTGACAATGGCCATATCCACCAGGAAAGACTGTTCAAACAGAGTCCAAATATGATGCGACATGTAGATCTCCTTCATCTCAACCTCGGTGTCAATGTAACAATGATTCACAAACTCTATGTACACCTGCTTCACCTGTGACACACACACACAAACACACACACACACATACACACACATATGCGCGAGCCATTACCATCACACGAAACATGTGTGCGTGTGTGTGTCATGTTGAGTATTACGTGTATACATGCGCTCTCAAACGTAATAATCAAGCAGACAAACATACACGAAGAACAGAGCAGAAATATACAACAAACACAGCAGAAATACACAACAAAGAGAGCAGCAAAAGTACAGATAATATATATAATTTTTAATATATTTCCACACAGAGTTTATTATTGAAGACAATATTACAATATCACAAATATATTCCGTATCACAATATACCTGCACAATACAAGATATATAGGCATATTACACGGTAAAACGTTGTTTGCCACTCGAAATGATGCCAGGTATCAGTGGCAGCACTATTTATCATGAGGCTGTAGTAAGCTGAGCTGTAGAAATATATAAGCACCTCGGGCAGACAGTGTCCCGACAGCGTGACAGCCACCACGTCATCGAGAGTCAGTAGATTGTGACACTGAATCTCGGTGGCGGCATTCTTGCCCTCCGTACACAGAGCCAACAGTCGTACCAGCTCCACGTGGTACTCCAGTGCTGCTGCAGGCACGTGCTGACCGTCCGTGGTTCTGGTGGAGGAGGAGGGAGGACGGCTGGTGTCCATCATCAGCTCACACAAACGCCGACGTCCTGACGGCTCGTTGTAGAACACCAACACCTCCTCGCCAGCATTCAACATCTCAAGTTCATTTGAACACACAAACAAACAAACACAAACATATAAACACACACAAACAAACACATAAACACACACGAACAAACACAAACAAACATATACATACACACACATACACACACATATAAACACACACACACACAAGCAAACAAACAAACACACACACAAACAAACACAAATCCACACACATACAAACAAACGCACATACACACACATATAACACACATACAAACACATACACACACAAACACACATACATATATGTGTGTAGACGCCGACGAAGACGTGATATAGCGGCAATGAAACAAGATAGAACACGGTAAATGCAGCGATAAAGTGGAGTAGTCAAATAGAAGCGAACAGTAGATGGAAGATAAAATGTCACCATATAAATCCATAATAAACACACATTGTTATTCAGGAAAAAATAACGATAATCAAAAACAGAAAATGGCGACTGAGGAAGAAAACAAATGACACACAGAAAAACAGAAAATAATAGATGAGAGAATGAAGAAAAGAGAAAAAATGGAAAGCAGAAACATAAAGCAGAAACATGCTGCCACCTCATCTGAGCATATGTACATGCAAACAAGTGAATATGTGAATATGTAATTATATCTGTAATTGACAATTTACTGCCACGTAATAATACACACACACAAACACACACACATACACAAACACACACACACACACACACACACACTGACATCACTGTGTCAGTGTATCAGTATGTGTGTGTGTGTGTGTGTGTGTCAGTGTGTCAGTATGTATCAGTGTGTATCAGTGTGTGTCAGTGTGTATCAGTGTGTGTCAGTGTGTGTGTCAGTATGTGTCAGTGTGTGTCAGTGTGTGTGTCAGTGTGTGTCAGTATGTGTGTCAGTATGTGTGTCAGTGTGTGTGTCAGTGTGTGTCAGTATGTGTGTCAGTATGTGTGTCAGTGTGTATCAGTGTGTGTCAGTATGTGTCAGTGTGTATCAGTGTGTGTCAGTATGTGTATCCGTGTGTGTCAGTATGTGTCAGTATGTGTCAGTATGTGTGTCAGTATGTATCAGTGTGTATCAGTATGTATCAGTATGTATCAGTGTGTATCAGTGTGTATCAGTGTGTGACAGTGTGTGTCAGTGTGTGTCAGTGTGTGTATCAGTGTGTGTGTGTTTGTGTGTCAGTATGTGTCAGTATGTATCAGTGTGTGTCAGTGTGTGTGTCAGTGTGTGTGTGTGTGTGTGTGTGTGTGTGTGTGTGTGTGTGTGTGTGTGTGTATGTGTGTGTGTGTGTGTGTGTGTGTGTGTGTGTATGTGTGTGTGTATGTGTGTGTGTATGTGTGTGTTTTTTTTTAGAGTGGGAGAATGTGTATTCCTGTGTACATGTATCTGTGTGTAATACATACACAATCATACACTCATACAAAACACGATATAAAACTGACAAACACGCACACACAAACACATCAGTTCAGCAGCCCGGTGATAGCTGCCGCGTTGCCGCGCACGACCGCCAGACTGACCCGCTGTCTGAGCCAGGCCGTCTCGCGCGGCTCTCCAGAACGCTCTGTTATTCGACGACCGATGATCTTGATGAGGTCGTCGAATGTGGACCCCAACACGCCGGTCGTTTCGACGGCCAGCGGCGCGAAGTCATACCGCTGGCTCAGGTCCAAGTAGCGCCGTCTTTTAGTCTCCCCGGCCGCCCGAGCCGCTGCCCCGGGAGCGACTGCACCCTCCAACAGGTGTGCTCTGCTGAAAGTGTTGGTGCACGTTGCATCCCAAACCAGTGATTTGCCACGCCGGAAGGGAAAGATGGTGATCCCGTCCGGCCGGCGGCCGTCGCCTCGGTTCAGACCGCGAGGTTCCAGCACTGCCGCGACTCCTGCCGACGCCAAACTACGATGAACGATGTCGTTCAGGGCAGTATGACAAGGCAGTCGGCCGACGTTGTGGCAGCACGACAGACTGTGGTGGCCCCATCGGTCGGTCATTGAGCCGCAGCGGCACCTGTGCGGCTGCTGGATGGCGGCTCCCAGGCGCAGCGCCACGCCGACGCGAACGGCTTCGTCGGGCAGCAGCAGGCCGAGGCTGGAGATCGGAAGGGCGGACAACCAGGCGCCGCTATGTGGTGCGGCCGCAGCCAGAAGGCGAGCTCGGTCGACCTGGTTGGATCTCTGGAGCAGTCTGTTCAGGCGGTGCTCTGACGCACTCGTGTCAAGGTGACGCTGAGTGAGGGGCTGATCCTGGCTGAAGGCCGGGCACATTTTACTCACGAACTCCTCTACGGGGGGCGCCGGGAGACCAGGTCTGTCACCGCGTTGGCGGTCAATTATATGACTGACCCTGTCCCCAGCGGCCTCCATTGAGGCGATATGAGCGGGCAGCGCCACGTCAATCAGCCGCCTAGCCCCGATGCCTCCCAGACGGACGGGCAGCGCCGCTTGCTCCCATTGGTCGTCGTCCAGGTCGACGTTGCAGCAGCTGCCGATGGCCGATCGGAGGCTCTCGTCGATGGTGACAAGCTGAGAGGTCGCCCTGTATACTGGGGCTGCTCTCATCAGGTACATGGCCCGCGGAACCGACGCGTATCTGCTCAGGAAGAACAGCGCCGGGTGCGAGCCGATGTTGGTGGTGCGCCTGATGAGCAGCTCCAGTTGGTGATGGATGTTGTCCAGGGCTGCCGGTATGCCTCCGGACTCGAGGGGTGCGCCCAGAAGTGTCGCCATTGCCGCTGGTGTTGAGGTGGATCCCGGCAGGTGCATCTGGATCGGCGTGTCGGCCGTGTCATCATCGGAGGGTGTGTGTGTGTGTGCGTGTAAAGTAAAGTAAAGTAAATTGCATTTATTGCACATCCATCAAGATATACATCATCAGGCTTTTCAGTACAATATGAACATGCACACGCTCACACACGCACACACATACACACCCAAACACGCTCACACACACACACACGCATTCACCCATGATTAACTACATATGGATGCACATTCACAACATCATCATATATACATACATACGCAACATATACACATATATCATAACTCAAAAGGTTTGTGTGTATGAAATTTTCGAGTTGTATTCGCGACGTAGTGTGTTTCATGTAAATGTTCCGTATGCGTATCGGGCAGCGTCGTAATTGATTCGTCTTCTGCCAGCGTCTGTTGTAATCCTCGGGTAGATGATGTCGCTGCGTCTTGTCGTTCTGTATTCGTTTCGTCGGTCTATCGTGTTGTATAGGAGGTTCGGAGTATTAGTTCGCAGAATCGTGTATATAAGTCGTTTTCGGTTGGTCGTGAAGAGATCGTTTATTCTCGGGATTCCCAGTTTGGTTAATGCGTCAGATATGTGGTCGCGTTTTCGTCTGTTCGTTAGTATTCTCGCGCAGAAGTTGAGGACTTTTTGCAGTTTGTTGAGCTGTGTTGGTCCTGTTGTGCCGTAGATTGTGATGCAGTATGAAAGTGTAGACATGATGAATGCATTGATAAGAAGTCGATGTGTTTTGCTAGGTAGAGATGATTTGGCGTTGTTCAAAGCGATAAGCATACCAGTCGATTTGCGAGCGAGGTTATCGATATGCTCTTCGAAGTGGAGGTGTTTGTCCAGGGTGATACCTAGCAACTTGATAGTGTTCTGTTCGGCAATTGTTGTATCCAAAAACCGTAGCGTGATAGCAGGAAATGTTTTAAGAAGGTATTTGGTTCCAGTTAGTAGGATTTGTGTCTTTTGAGGATTTATTTTCATTTTGTTTGTGGTATAATAGGAATAGATGTGCTGAAGATGTTGTTCCAGGTAATGTATTGTTGTGTTCAGTTCAGATCTGTTGGTCGATATCATGAATGTTGTGTCGTCTGCGTATTGGACAACTTGCAATATTTCTGGTGTATGAGATGACAAATCGTTCGAAAATAACAAAAACAGCACACAACTGAGACTGCCTCCTTGAAAGATGGACATGTTTGGTGTGGTCGCTCTCGTAGTTGACAATTGATGTCTGCCCGGCTGTTGTATTCTCACTTGCTGAGTGTGATTTCGCAGATATTGTCGGAACCATCGTTCATCAATATTATACGATCGTATTTTATCAAGCAGTAGGTCGTGGTCAACTATGTCGAAACATTTCGACAGGTCGATGGATGTCACAATGGTCGCTTTTCTTTCTTGCATTGCAGCATAGATGTTGTCAGTGATCACTGCCAGCGCCGTTTCACACGAGTGATGTTTGCGATAGCCATGGTGCGAGTCGCTCAGGATATGCTGCTTCTCGATATATGCAATGAGCTGAATCTGGACGATTTTCTCAATAATCTTCATGACCGGTGGCAGGATGGATATTGGCCTGGTATCGTTGGGTCCCTTTGGCACTGGCACAATTATTGCATGTTTTAGTCGCGACGGCACCTCACATGTGGTCAAACTTTGATTGACGATGTCTAAAAGTGCATGGCATATTCCATCGTAGAAATTAATGATCATCTTCATGCTGAGGCCGTCTGCATCTTCAGTTGTAGTCGGCTTCATTTTTCCAACGACACTGGTCAGTGTAGGCATATCAATTGGGCTGAGCTCTAGATATCCTGTGTTGACTCTTGGAAGCCTATTGTTGATATGAAAGTCACTTTTGGGTATTTTTTGAGAGGTTTCAAGTCCAATTTGTACATAATAGTCGTTTAACTCGTTCGCATCATGTGTCGTTTCAATTGTTCGTTTCTTGTTGCCTATGATGTGTTGGCATTCCCTCCATAACTCGTGGGGTCGTTTGTGTCGCATTCGTTCTGTGATGTTTGTCGCAGAATAAGTTCGTACAGCAATCTTGCACTGTTTGTTCAATCGCCTGTATTCATCCATCATTTTATGTCGTAATGCGTATTTTCGTCTTTCGTATAGTGTTCGGATGACACGAGGAAGCGGTCGTCTGTGGGTGTTTCGTATTTTTACAGTTCGGGCAGGCAGATATGTGCTTAAAAACTGACTGAAGATGCCAATGAAGTGTGCGTATTTTTCCTCGATGGAAATGCTTGCATAGAATGGAATCCAATTGGAGTTTCTCAGTATGTTGATGCATAGTGGTATATTGAGATGGTGATACGTTCGTGTCGTTTTAACATTGTCAGCAATGATCGTGTTTTCGAGTCGCAGATCAACTATGGTGAAATGATGTGGAGTACCATAAAAACATTGCTTCACTTCAGTGCTCACACAATGTGCGTCATCGCTAATAGCGACAATATCGAGCAAACTATTTGAATGTGCATATGTAGGTACAGTGGTGTTGCATATCTTCATTCTGTAGTTGGTCACAATATTTCTCAGTCTTATTGCAGGCAATTGCAATCTTAATAGACACGCATTGAGATCACCCCCTACTATGATTTTGTCATGTTTCACTTCACAAATCACATATTGCAATTGCTCCTCAAAGTCGTCTAGGTCATCTTCAACTTGTCCGAAAGTGTACACAGGCGGTCTGTACACGCTTCCTATGACAAGCGAGAGACCAGAGCTCAGTGTTTTAACCCATAACACTTCCAAGTTACTACGATGTTTCGTCTTGGCTACGCTAATCACTTCGTGAGGTATATTCGTTTTCATTAGAATAGCAACTCCTCCGTATCCCTGAGGCTGGGTGGATGATGTTGGTCTGTCGCAGCGTATTAGTTTATAATTCTGGATGTTTAATAGTCGACTCGGTGTATGAGGTTTTAGCCATGTCTCGCTGAGAATTAAAATATCGAATCGTAATGTATGTGATTGAATGTCGAAACGTATATCCGGTATCTTACTATTGAGTGATTGTATGTTTAATTGTGCTACTGTGATGAGTTGGGGTAAAGGAATCGTACTTTTGTGTTCGCATGCTTCGTATTTGGTCAATCGTTTTTTGTAGTTTCTTCTGTTTCTGTTCGCTTGATAATCGTCGCCTGAATTGAATTGAGCGACGGTGAAATGTGTTTTTGAGTCGAAATGATCACGCGAAACATCACTCACTTTTTTGGAGATTCGTTGAGAGTTTGCTGCATAATGCGGTTTTTGGCGGCCTGGAAACAGGGACAGTTTGTGGAGAACGCAGCGTGCGCTGTTTCGAAGCGTTTAGTCAACGAACAATTGGCGCACTTGACCTCACCGTTACGCGTGCACTCGGTGGTCTTGTGTGCTTCCGAGCAATACCCACACACAACATCATGTTTCTGACAATCTCTCGTTTTGTGGCCGAATGCTTGACATTTTGTACATCTGAGTACCCAATATCTATCGTAGACCCGGCACCGAGTTGTATTGATATACAAATAGCCTGTGGCCATAACAGCGTTTCGTATAGCTGGAGTAGTAGTGATTACTACCTGTTTGCTGTGTTCATTGACCATCTTCGAGAAAAGCACTCGAAAGTGGTTCGGATTATTGATCAACGGAGCGATGGTAGGATTTTTCAATTTGATATAATCAACGATCTCCTGGTCTGGTATGTCCTTTTCTACTTGTGTGACGGTAAGTTTTGGCATCAGTTTGGGCAGCATAGATGCAGTATGAGTGTTGGCAGACTGCAGCATCGTGACAACGCTGTCAGCAGCCCGCGAGTCTGGTAACGTCACCCGCAAATCTCCGCTACGTGTGTTGGTCATTCTGATGATGGGAACATCTTTCAAAGTTTCTGCAATGAACTTTCTGTCCACTGGAGTGTCTTGTTTAGATTTCACAACTACGTTGTAGTCGGATGTTTTTGCTTCGGCGGTCGAAATAGCGATTTGAGCGTGGGAAGGCGGTGTTGCAGCGGAATGCATAGATGTAACTGAACTCGCTGTGGCAGTAGCTACCTGATCCACACGGGTCATTACCTCATCCAGTCGAGAAACGATGTCATCTAGACTCGGCGTTTTGCGGCGTAAATCAGCTGACGCGTGCTGTGGTTCAATCCATGACTTTATGGCTGCATAGTCAGCGTGCTTATTCTCTACGCATGTTGGACAAGTATATTGCACTCGAGATGTAAAGTAAGTCACCACAGAGTACATCGGTAGACCAGTGCAACTGATATGATGCAGCTTGTTGCATGCAAAACACTCAATCGCCAAACGTTCGACAGTGTCATCACAAATATTGCATGTCACACCTGGTTTTGGTGAAGCAAGCCGTGCGGTGTTGAAATTCGCGATGGGCGGCTCGTTGTTCCCAGTAGCAGGTGTATCTGATGACATTTCGGGTTGACAAACAGTCACAAGTACACACACACACACACACACACACACACACACACACACACTCGCCACCACACACCCACGCTCACACACACAGTTTGACAAACGGACAACCGTTCGCAGCAATGTGTACACACCAAACACTCAAACACCAAACACTCAAACACGCGTCACGAAATCAGACAGGATCAGCTCAAACACAACCGCACTCGCTCACGACAAATCACACACTGTGTGTGTGTGTGTGTGTGTGTGTGTGTGTGTGTGTGTGTGTGTGTGTGTGTGTGTGTGTGTGTGTGTGTGTGTGTGTGTGTGTATCAGTGTGTGTCAGTGTGTCAGTGTGTGTCAGTGTGTGTCAGTGTGTATCAGTGTGTGTCAGTATGTGTGTGTGTGTGTATCAGTATGTATCAGTGTGTGTCAGTGTGCGTGTCAGTGTGTATCAGTGTGTATCAGTGTGTATCAGTGTGTCAGTGTATCAGTGTGTGTCAGTATGTATCAGTGTGTATCAGTATGTGTGTCAGTGTGTGACAGTGTGTATCAGTGTGTATCAGTGTGTGTCAGTATGTGTCAGTGTGTATCAGTATGTGTCAGTGTGTATCAGTATGTGTCAGTGTGTGTCAGTATGTGTCAGTATGTATCAGTGTGTATCAGTATGTATCAGTGTGTGTCAGTGTGTGTCAGTATGTGTGTCAGTGTGTGTGTGTCAGTGTGTGTGTGTCAGTGTGTGTATCAGTGTGTATCAGTGTGTATCAGTATGTGTGTCAGTGTGTGTCAGTGTGTATCAGTGTGTGTGTGTCAGTATGTGTATCAGTGTGTATCAGTATGTATCAGTGTGTGTCAGTATGTGTCAGTATGTGTCAGTATGTGTGTCAGTGTGTGTCAGTATGTGTGTCAGTGTGTGTGTGTCAGTGTGTGTATCAGTGTGTATCAGTGTGTATCAGTATGTGTGTCAGTGTGTATCAGTGTGTGTGTGTCAGTATATGTGTCAGTGTGTATCAGTGTGTATCAGTGTGTGTCAGTGTGTGTCAGTATGTGTATCAGTATGTGTATCAGTGTGTGTCAGTATGTATCAGTGTGTGTCAGTATGTATCAGTGTGTATCAGTGTGTATCAGTGTGTATCAGTGTGTGTCAGTATGTGTCAGTATGTGTCAGTATGTGTCAGTGTGTGTGTCAGTGTGTGTCAGTATGTATCAGTGTGTGTCAGTATGTGTCAGTATGTATCAGTGTGTATCAGTGTGTGACAGTGTGTATCAGT
>OU696589.1:7318182-7360682 GCA_916048095.2 Sacculina carcini
TCATTTTGTTTTTTCACCGCTATAACTTTTTTTGGTTTTATTTTTTAAATTTAAAATTTAGCCTAACGTGTAGACAAGAAAATTTCCAACGTGATGGTATAAATTGTTAGCGGGTAGGCCAAGTGGTTACCGAGTAGCAGCTTGCAGAAAATGGACCAAGGAGGGTGGGACACACAGACAGACACACAGACACATCTGTTATATATATATAGATTAATCACGCTACAAATAGTTTCCGCCAAGCGATCATTTGAAATCTAGCAAACAGTTTAAACACTGCGTTGCCATGACTACGCAATAACAATAACTTCAATAAATTACGCACAAAAACAAATCAATCTCGTGCAATCACCCGCAATACACCTCCAAGCCGATTAATCAATTATAACCAATAATATTAGCGCAACATACAATAACTGGATACTAATGATGGAAGACATCCACTACGCTGGGGCAGTGAACACGCACGCACGCGCACACGCACGTGCACACGTACCGCAGGATGAGACTGACGTCGAGATGTGACGCAAGACTGTTGATGGCCATGTATTGTCTATCAGCACACATATTGGAGAACAGATCGAGCTGGTGCATGTAATAATCGAGCATATTACTGCACTGTTGCGCCTGACATTGTACACCCGCACTGGTCGTACCAACACCCTCCTGCTGCTGATTGTGTGATAGCAGGGGGGATGAGGCACTGATTTCTGCTCCGGCAGCTGTAGCAGCCAACACGCTCAACAACTCCGATTTCTTCATACACACACACACACATACACAAGAATACACACACACATATACACAAGAATACACACACACATACACAAGAATACACACACACATACACAAGAATACACAAGAATACACACATACACATACATACACACACACACACACACACACACACACACACACACATACACACACACACAAAACAACATCAACAACCAACAGAGAAGCGCATCACAACATCCTGCAGCTAGCCAGAATTTATCTACATCAAACGGCAGTGCAAATGTGCACTCGGCATGAATTTTATATACTTTTATATTGGAATTTTCTAGAGTATTTAACGTCTCATTCAAATTTGATTTTCAGTTTAGTGTCTATTTAATTACGATTGTTATATGTATATATATGCCCCTGAAGATGACATTAATATATGTCGAAAGGTGCCTCGGGCAAAAATGAGTTTTTCGGTACTACTGGGAAAGCTCTCTGAGAACCAGAAGAAGCTGGTGAGACGAATTGAGAAATGTACATACAAAAGAAACAACACAGAAAACGCTGTAGAATTTAACAGAGCATGCATTACAAATGGCCTACTTCCAAGATATACACAATAATGTATACAAACATACACGCACAGAATAAAACAAATTCCCATATAGATACAAACTGAAATACATAAACACACACAGACAGACAGACAGACAGACAGACAGACAGACAGGTACAGACAGACAGACAGACAGACAGACAGACAGGTACAGACAGACAGACAGACAGACAGACAGACAGACACACAGGTACAGACAGGTACAGACAGACAGACAGACAGACAGACAGACAGACAGACAGACAGACAGACAGACAGACAGGTACAGACAGACAGACAGACAGACAGACAGACAGACAGACATACAGACAGACAGACAGACAGACAGACAGACAGGTACAGACAGACAGACAGACAGACAGACAGACAGACAGACAGACAGACAGGTACAGACAGACAGACAGACAGACAGACAGACAGACCGGCAGACAGGTACAGACAGACAGACAGACAGACAGACAGACAGACAGGTACAGACAGGTACAGACAGACAGACAGACAGACAGACAGACAGGTACAGACAGACAGACAGACAGACAGACAGACAGGTACAGACAGGTACAGACAGACAGACAGACAGACAGACAGACAGACAGACAGACAGACAGGTACAGACAGACAGACAGACAGACAGGTACAGACAGACAGACAGACAGACAGACAGACAGACAGGTACAGACAGGTACAGACAGACAGACATACAGACAGACAGACAGGTACAGACAGACAGACAGACAGACAGACAGACAGGTACAGACAGACAGGCAGACAGACAGACAGACAGACAGACAGACAGACAGACAGACAGACAGACTGACAGACAGACAGACAGACAGACAGACACACAGGTACAGACAGACAGACAGACAGACAGACAGACAGACAGACAGACAGACAGACAGACTGACAGACAGACAGACAGACAGACAGACAGACACACAGGTACAGACAGACAGACAGACACACAGGTACAGATAGACAGACAGACACACAGGTACAGACAGACAGACAGACAGACAGACAGACTGACAGTGCCGCAGTGCCAGACGAGCGCCACTTCTGAGGAGCATTTATCGTGCTCGTCTTGCTGTTTATTATTGTTGTCATGGAAACGTGGTGAATCATGCACGAGCGAGTTATCACTGACATCCTGCGATGATAAGAGATCAAAGTCTCCCGTAGTACCGCACTGAACCAGCCTGCATGTTAACACAAACACAAACACACAAGCACACACACACGGGCTGGTAATTCACGCAATAAATGACGAATGATGGGAGAAAATCTCGTGATGTTTTGTGACCAGATCATCTCTTTGACAGCAATATTATTCAGCAATAAAAACGCTCAGATTTTTTCTATTTATTGTCATATTATTGTAGAATTATTTTATACAATTCACGTGCATATTGTCGACTGAGAACTTGGCTCTGACGTCAGTGTGAGGCGAGTTTATACCTGGTTTCAATGAGGATATCGGCGTTCCTGGGACTCAGTACAGACTTGCAGATTAGCTCCTGTATTGCGGCGATGGCGACGCGGTTGGAAATGCACAAATCAGAGAGATAATCGAGGTAGCGCGACTCCCAGCGGTCCATGTTCTTACGAACCAGCCCTGTACCCAGCAAATACGCCAAACACAAGCGCAATCAGAACGACTCACAAAAACAACAACAACAACAACAATGTATTTGTATAGCACTCACATAGAAACAAGCGCGAAAGAGACAACAATGCGAAACAACAGTACAAGATATCAAGATGTGAGAAAAGGAGTAGAAAATTCACAGAAAGCAACAAAAAATGGAGATAAATAAAATGAAAATAAGTAAAAACATAAGTAATTGTAAGTTAGAGTCATAGGGAAGCGTAAGGTGTAAGAGTGCGAGAAGTGGGATCAAAAGATTTAGCAAAAAGATATTTACGAAGTGAGGAGGAAAATCTACTGAAGGATGAAGAGGAAGTGATTGAGGAAGGAAGATCATTGTAGACCCGAGGCGCATAGAAAAACAAACTGAACTCTGCACCTGACAGAAATTCAATCTCTCAATATGTAAATTAACACACAGCATAACACATTAACAATAATATCAAGAGCTTCATAAATTCATCATTAACAGCAGATCAAGTGTCCAACTGACCGACAAAAGTTTCTATTTCATTGCACGTGATATGTTTCTCAAGCAGCTTGCGATTGTTGTGTAGCAGAGCGGTAATTGTATCCTCGGCCAGAATATCACAGCCTATCTGTTTCTGCATGAAGCCGAAATACTTGGCAATATGCTCCTAACACACACACACACACATTGAAACAGTGAAAACACGTGCAATAACAAGCAAGCCACCGCTCTGTCAGTACAAAATTCACTAATGCATATATTGAAACAAGCTGTCTGTCTGACTGTTTGATATTGCTGGTTATAATTGTCATATAAAAGTGTAGCATTAATTTGTGCACGCGACTAGCTCGCCTGGTTCTTGCGATAATCCTGCTGACTGAGTCGCAAAATACGGTAGCACAGACGGAAGATGTGTTTGAAGGCGGCATGGCGGGCGCTCGCCACTTCAGCCAGTCTCTGTGAGTCGGCACCTTCACCCTCGCGAGCCCACGGCAACGGAACCTGTCAATTAGCAATTGAACAAGTCAGCGATACACAGCTGTAAAGTCACGTGCAGCCAATTTTGTCAGAAAACAACTCGAAATATCTGTATAGATTAACAAAACCCAAGTAATAACCTGATATATACATATACACACACATATATACATACACACAAATACATACATATAAACACACCTACACACCCATACACACACATATATATATATACACACACATACACACACACACATATATATATATCACACAAGATACACACAAAACAAGTAAACATTAGAAAAGTGGAAGTAACCTGGAGAATTTTGAAAATATTCGCGATGATGGACTGTTCTCGCAGCAATTTCTGCCTGTCACGATTGGTGCAGTCTATGACCAGAGAAAGAGCGTGAGTGCGACTCTGCTCACTCTCTCTGTTCGCCACAAAATACACAACATCCTGCAGCAGCTGCGTGACCATTCTGTGCCAACCAACAAACATATTATTATTATTATTAATTACAGGCAAGTCCAGTAGCATGGGGGAAGAGTACAAGTGTACTATTATCACCCTGTGTGGTGTTACAACATGTACTGGAAACTAAGCAAATGATTCAGACAGAAAGATAGTTAAAAAAGAAAAATAATAAATAAATACAAAATAATTCATCTGATAACACAGCATAATATCACACTTCTCAACAAATAACAACAATTAACAACAAATAAAAGCATGATACGCTGAGGACAAATGTTAGCTCATATAAACACAGGTTATTCAACACTTAACACACAACTCTCAATATATCAGCCAGAGTAATAGCGGACAGTACAAGCGCAAGACCCAGGCAAATGAGACACGCGCACTTTTTATCAGCGCTGGTCACGTGACCGGCGGAGAATTGCTCGCTGAATCGTTGCAACATCTTGCAGGCATCGTTGGCGAAATCCAGGTCACGCACCTCCTGTGATGAAACAGGAACCAGAGCGAACGCCTCGCGATCTTCCTTCATCACCGCCAAGCCAACCTGTATAAAAGACAAACAAACACACACACATATGTATCAACACAAATACACACACACATATATATATATGTATCAACACAAACACACACACACACACACACACACACACACAGCACACACACAAATATATCAACACAAATACACACACACACAACACACACACATATATGTATCAACACAAATACACACACACACACATATATATGTATCAACACAAATACACACACACACAAACATTTAACCCGCATACACACACAACACACACACACACACACACACACAAATATATCAACACAAACACACACACACAACACACACACACAACACACACACACATATGTATCAACACAAACACACACACACAACACACACACAAATATATCAACACAAATACACACACACAACACACACACACACATGTATCAACACAAACACACACACACACACATTTAACACACACATACACTTACATATATATCAACACAAACACACACACATACATATATATCAACACAAATACACACACACACAGAGCCGCGAGAGACGGCTTGGGCAGCGAATAAGCCTGGCCGTCATTCGTGACAACGCCGCCTCCATTGTATTGTAGTGCTGTTAATATGTGTACGCGTTTTGTAAATATATTTGTTTGTGTCAACAAGAAAAAAAAACAAACAAAAAACATACACATTTAACACGCATACATCCATACACACATATGTATCAACACAAATACACATACACCCACACAAGCATTTTAGCATATATACATACATACATACGTACATACAGCACATTTGTGTGTGTGTGTGTGTGTGTGTATATGTATGTATGTATGTGTGTGCATTTTTTACACTCACAAGCTATATTTACAATATACACATGATACACAACAACTTTCAAAACGCACACATACACAGAATTATGTAAAGTTACCCAGTTGGCAAATGGCTGCGGTGTTAGCGCGACACATATGTGTGCATATGTGTGTGTGTGTGTGTGTGTGTGTGTGTGTGTGTGTGTGTGTGTGTGTGTGTGTGTGTGTGTGTGTGAGTTTGTGTATTTGTGTGTAGCAGTGGTTGGACCTTGCACATGACAGGTTTATCCGCCTCCTTGTCGATGGGCACACTGGTGGACATCACCCACGTCTTAGTGTTGAAATGACGCAGACGCACGTACGAGGAGCGAGGCACCGCCGTGTCGTCATGATCGGTGCACGTGGTAGCATCTAGCTCGAAAATAGCGCGCAAGTCACCACTGTCCTCCACCAGAACCAGCTGATACACCGAGTCTCCTGGTGGAATCACCACGCGCCACACATGCGCCATATACGTCACTGTTGCTGTAATTACGAGTGTTGCTATAATTAGTATTATTAAGAGGTGTCGTTGTGATGTTTATCACGAGATTAATTGATGTATATGTCGGGTAATTTAAACTGTTTTGGCGTTATCGATTTAGCAAGCAGGAGAAATTATGTGTGGAATGTTGTAGATTGAGTGAAATGTTTGTTGTTCGATAATTTTTGTATTAAATACATCTTTTTATATTAACAAGGCAAGTTTATGCAACAGGCATACAGTCAAAAACAACCAAAATCAAGACATAACAACAACAACAATAAAATTAACTGGAATAATATTAAACTGTTAAAACTGATTGAGCAAAAAAATTAGTCTGAGACAAGAATGAGATAGGTGTTTTTGCTAATTTGTGTGTGCTGATTTCAAAATTACAAATAGTTTTCCTCTATCACCTCTAGTTTTCTGCCTTTTAAATGGTCTTATTTCAGTATAAACAGCGAATACATGTGTGCTTATTTCAAGAGTCGCAGCAGCTCATAACAGATAAAACAGGATAGATGTAGAACACTGACTAATTCAATATACTTCAATGACATAATTACACAATTCACAGTACCACAGACAGTCAATAGTGTGATTTCTTATAAGACCTGGCGCATTATAACTAAAATAAGCCATAAGAATCACAATATTATAATTAACCTTAAGAGCATATGCGCCGTATATACACAAAATGTGCAATATGCATGTCTTAAAAACTAGCGCCCCCAAATTAGGTAGAAACGGGTATTTTTGTGTTTGTCTCAATTTCGTTGTAAACCAGTGTAATTACTTATAATATAATATTGTAGAAGTATATTTAACAATAGTAAAAAACAACAGGAACAAGTCAATGGCATTATGGATTGTTATCGGATGATGGTTTATTATTTATTTATTATTTTCTTTCCAACTCTCTTTCTAGACTTTTTTCTATTCAAACTCTCTTTCTCTCAGAATCTTTTGGGCGCTTCCGGTACATGGGGCCACCTTAGGGTGCTAATAGTGCTTGCACTCTTCCCATGCTACTGGATTTGCCTGTAATTGATAATAATAATGACAATGCAAACATTATAGACACTATCTCACTACACTACAACATATTACCATCCTCTCAAGCACACTCACGAATTTCAAACCGCCGCGAATACCGTTAATTCTAACCACGGCAAAGTATAAACAATAACATCATGTGACATATTGATCAAAGCACCTCTTTCATATCAACATCTAAATAAACTCACAAATATTATTAGTATTATTATTGTTATTGTTATTATGAAAGGACGGGAGACCTCCGTTCAGTTTATCTCGGTTGCAGTCCGGTGTGGTATCATTGTCCAGTTCGGCAGACAAGTAGAGTCCACTGGCCAGATGTTTGAGTCGGTACAGCGAGCTCCAGCGACCCGTTCCCCCACGACAACGATCTCCATTGTACACCTTACACCACACACACACACACACATACACACACACACATGCACAAGCACATTGACACACTTATAGTACACATACCAACACACAGACACAAACATACACATATAACTAACATCAAGTACATATACCAACACATTGACACATACACACACACACAAACATACACAGACAAAACACACACACATACACAGATAAACAGACATTACATTACATTACATTAAGACATTTATGAGACACACACACACACACTTATAACTGAGACACACACACTAATAACTGACACACACACACACACATACCAACACGCACACACACACACTAATAACTGACACCAAATACACATACCAACACACACACACGCACACACACACTAATAACAGACACCAAATACACACACACAGACATACAAACACACACCACTAACTGACACCCAGTACACAGATAAAACACACACACACAGAGATAAACAGACACACACACACACACACACTTATAACTGACATACACACACTAATAACAGACACCAAATACACACACCAACACACACACGCACACAAGTGATACACGCGTGTCAGTGATTCCAGACTAAAGCACAACGCACAGAGCACGTGTGAAACAGAGAGCACAGAGCACATGTGAAACAGAGAGCACAGAGCACATGTGAAACAGAGAGCACAGAGCACATGTGAAACAGAGAACACAGAGCACATGTGAAACAGAGAGTACAGAGCACATGTGAAACAGAGAACACGGATGCACGTGATGGTGATGGGGGCAGTACCTCGACCTCCCAGAGCGCCTTGCTGCTGGTGGCGGAGGTGGTGGTGGCACGTCCTGTGGTGCGCAGAAACACCACGTGCTCGCCGCCGGCACCGTGTTGGTCGCCCGTCAGGAACTTCTCCTGCTCGGCGTGAAACAGTCGCACCACGTCACCACACTTGAGCACGTGCTCGACGTTCTCCGAGTGCTGCAGAAACAGTGAGATCTTCCAACTGGTGCTGGCACTCAACACATTCACCTGACACAACACAATCAACATAATAAACACTATAAACATTTCTCTATCTATCTATCTCTTCCTTTATCTGTACCTGACACAACACAATCAACATAATAAACACTAATCTATCTATCTATATCTTTCTCTATCTGTACCTGACTCAACACAATCAACATAATAAACATTTCTCTATCTATCTATCTCTTTCTCTATCTGTACCTGACACAACACAATCAACACAATAAACATTTATCTATCTATCTATCTCTTTCTTTATCTGTACCTGACTCAACACAATCAAGATAATAAACATTTATCTATCTATCTATCTATCTATATATCTATCTGTCTATCTATCTATCTGTCTATCTATCTATCTATCTGTCTATCTATCTATCTGTCTATCTATCTATCTGTCTATCTATCTATCTATCTGTCTATCTATCTATCTATCTATCTCTTTCTTTATCTGTACCTGACACAACACAATCAACATAATAAACATTTCTCTATATATCTATCTGTCTATCTATCTATCTATCTATCTGTCTATCTATCTATCTGTCTATCTATCTATCTGTCTATCTATCTATCTATCTATCTATCTATCTGTCTATCTATCTATCTGTCTATCTATCTATCTGTCTATCTATCTATCTGTCTATCTATCTATCTGTCTATCTATCTATCTGTCTATCTATCTATCTGTCTATCTATCTATCTATCTATCTCTTTCTTTATCTGTACCTGACACAAAACAATCAACATAATAAACATTTATCTATCTATCTATCTCTTTCTTTATCTGTACCTGACACAACACAATCAACATAATAAACATTTCTCTATCTATCTGTCTCTTTCTTTATCAGTACCTGACACAACACAATCAACATAATAAACATTTCTCTATCTATCTATCTATCTATATATCTATCTGTCTATCTATCTATCTGTCTATCTATCTATCTGTCTATCTATCTATCTATCTATCTGTCTATCTATCTATCTGTCTATCTATCTATCTATCTATCTCTTTCTTTATCTGTACCTAACACAACACAATCAACACAATAAACATTTCTCTATCTATCTATATCTTCCTTTATCTGTACCTGACACAACACAATCAACATAATAAACATTTCTCTATCTATCTATCTATCTATATATCTATCTGTCTATCTATCTATCTGTCTATCTATCTATCTGTCTATCTATCTATCTATCTGTCTATCTATCTATCTGTCTATCTATCTATCTATCTATCTATCTCTTTCTTTATCTGTACCTAACACAACACAATCAACACAATAAACATTTCTCTATCTATCTATCTCTTCCTTTATCTGTACCTCACACAACACAATACACATTTCTCTATCTATCTATCTATCTATATATCTATCTATTTATCTATCCAGCTATCTATTTATCTATCCAGCTACCTATCTATCTATCAGCTGCATAACGCTACAGCTGTTTCAAACGAAACACAGAATAAGTGGCTCAGAGAGATGACAGGAGAAAATGGAAACAGCGAGAAAACGTTAAAAATACAGAAAAGAAGAATGGAGAGGCACGATCATTATGTACTAGCATTATGTACGATCATTATGTACGATCATTATGTACGAGTATTATGTACGATCATTATGTACGAGCATTATGTACGATCATTATGTACTATCATTATGTACTATCATTATGTACTATCATTATGTACTATCATTATGTACGAGCATTATGTACTATCATTATGTACGATCATTATGTACCTCCTTGCAACCGGGGTTATCATGCAGTTCACCGTGAACTGCCACGTGCAGCACGGGGCACGTGGAAGATGCGCCACCACTCGTCGCGCCGCCACCAGACACGCCACCAACACTGCCACCAACACCACTCACTAACACACACACAACGTAATCACCCAAGTATAAAGCTCCCCTTAAGTTTTCAGGTTTTCTGAAGAAAGTTTTTTTTTCCAGTTTATTTATGAAAACAATTCGTTTTTGACAAAAAGTTACATTTTATGCATTTCAATCAGAATCCATCAAAATCATAATCATCATCAATGTCACCAAAAAGTTGATGAAATTCTTCCGGAGTTAGTTTATTACACAATTTAATCTCGCCTTACACACAATTTGACCATGCAAACTGGGATTTCTCACATACTCAAGTATAATGCTGCTGCCCCAACTTTAAATGTTGAAATTTGCCACGAAAATGGGAGCTGAATATACTTGTGTGTGATTATGGTATGTGCATGTCAAAACATACACACATGATGCATATATATCATACAGAAATTGAAAAAACAACGTGAAAGCTGCGTGCATGACAAAATAATCGCCCTTGATAATCTTTGTTTGAGAAACGTTTGCATTGAGAGGCTGTTTGGATAGAAACGCACGTGATTAGTACAGCGTTAATATGTTTGTGTATCGCCTTTTGTTATTCTTGTTTACAGATAATGTTATCAAAGTATTGTTGTATTCCCGGCTGGGTTTCAATACCTGATATTACAGTGTCATGACCTTGCCACGTGACCCTATGTCACGTGATTACTGACCTGTAGGACCTGCCGCACTAGCCGCGCCACTCATCAGAGGCATGAGAACCACTCGGTCACCGATAACCACCGGATCCCCGGGCGCGCGCAGCTTGTAATGCGCCGCCACACAGAACCAGGAGCCTTCACCGCCGGCACTGTCCAGGTAAACCCGCGTGGCGTTACGCTCCAACAACGCAGGCAGTCTCTTGTTGACTGTCAAGTATTTGTTAGACTTGACATGCAGTAGCTGTCGCACAAACCACAAGACATAAACCACAAGTCACATGATAAGTCATAAAATAAGTCACTAGTTAAGTAACAAGATAAGTAACAAGATAAGTCACTAGTTAAGTAACAAGATACGTAACAAGATAAGTCACTAGTTAAGTAACAAGATGAGTAACAAGTTAAGTCACAAAATAAGACACAAGATAAGTAACAAGATAAGTAACAAGATGAGTAACAAGTTAAGTCACAAAATAAGACACAAGATAAATAACAAGATAAGTAACAAGTCAAGTATAAGTAAAAAATAAGTCACAATATAAGTTACAAAATAGGGCACAATATAAGTCACAAGATAAGTAACAAGATAAGTCACAAGATAAGTCACAAAATGAGTCAAAAGATAAGTAACAAGTTAAGACACAATATAAGTAGCAATATAAGTAACAAGTTCAGTAACCAGATAAGTAACAAGTTAAGTAACAAGATAAGTAACAATATAAGTAACAATATAAGTAACAAGTTAAGTAACAAGTTAAGTAACAAGACAAGTCACAAAGTCACAAGATAAGACACAGACAGACACAGTGAGGTATATGTAACGTAATCACACAAGTAAAATGCTGCCTCCACGTTATAATAGAAAAACTGGTGTTTTTTGGACATACCCAAATATAAAGCTGCCCTAAGTTTTCATATTTTTCTGTTTAAAAAAGCTTTCATGTTTTTTGTGAAAAAATTTGAAGAACAGATTTCTCGACTCCTGCAACTTGTCTTCCTGTATTGTATTAATTGATAAATTACCACACTAATGTAGCAATAAAATTCATTACATAATTTAATCTCGCCTTACACACAATTCGACTTTGCAAACTGGTATTTCTCACATACTCAAGTATAATGCTGCTGCCCCAACTTTTAATGTTGAAATTTGACACGAAAATGGCAGCGGAATATACTTGTGTGTGATTATGGTATGTGTACTCATTCATTCATTCGTGTATTTTTCCAGCGTTCAATTCAACAGATCATAATGTGTCATTGAATAAAAACAGGAAACGCAATTGAAGCTCAATATCTTGTGTTGCCTGGGTTCAATAAAATTGCTAATATGATGCAATACATACACGAGCACATATAATACTATTTACACCAACTAATTTACTCATCTAAACAATGATAAATATAGCATGCACACAATCACACTCCCACACACACACAATCACACTCATACACACCAAATACACGCGTACACACACACACACACACACACAATCACATTCCCACACTCATACACACACACATACACACACAATCACACTCACACACACACTCACACACACTCACACACAATCACACACACACACAATTACACACACACACACACACCAAATACACACACATATACACACACACAATCACACTCACACACAATTACACACACACACACACCAAATACACACACATATACACACACACACACACTCACACTCACATATACACACACACTCACACTCACACACAATCACACTCATACACACACACAAACACTCACACAGTCAGCATAATGACGACTCATCGCACTCGACCATATCCTATATGTATATGTGTGTGTTTGTATGTTTGTGTGTATGTTACCTGCACACAGCTGCCGTATTGCACCACAGTGCCGACCAGTTTCTGGTAGTCTCGTCTATTTTGCTCGCGTTCTATTTGAGCTGCGTGCTGCAACAGAAGAACATGAAAATATGACTCAAACAGAACACAATATAGCCACATTCAACAGTGTGTACGAATATTTCGCCGACAGAGGGCAGTACGATCGGTATGTATTTGCACCTCAGGAACCAGTCTTATAGTCCCTAGTGGTGCGAGCACTGCTGATTTAGAACCCCAGGTTTCAACCGTCTGTGTGTGTGTGTGCGATCTCTAGGGCCAGTCCACCTGTGCGGTCAATAATTGTTGCTTTAAGCTGGTCTTTCCTGCAACAATAATACTGCATGACGAGGGGTCATAACGTTCCTCACCTTATTCGCTATTTCTTGCTGCCCATCTTTGGTCTACAAGAAAATGTGGATGAAAGAATGGTTTTGAGAACAAGAAAACTCATTCATATTCGGATAAACAGGGACATGATTCACATACTGACAGCTAAATGAGACACAAAATAATGTGAAGACTCTGTGTGTGTGTGTGTGTGTGTGTGTATGTGTGTGTATGTGTGTGTGTATGTATGTGTGTGTGTGTATGTATGTGTATATGTGTATATGTGTATGTGTGTGCCAGTGTGTGTGTATGTCTGTTCCAGTATGTATGTTCCTGAGCAGTCTGGCTTCCGTCACTTTCACTCCACAGAAACTTCTCTAATATATCTCTATGATTCTATTCTCAAATCTACTCTCTCTGGCAAGGATGTTCTACTTATACAACTAGACTTTTCTGCTGCATTTGACACTGTAAATCATCTGCTTCTTATTGATACTCTGTTAGACTTAGGCATTAGCGACACAGCTCTCTCTTTCTTTCGCTCTTATCTCTCTGATAGATCTCAATACGTCTCTACCTCTTCCGATTCTTGTAGTGAGGCTTGCCCACTAACTTGCGGTGTCCCTCAAGGCTCTGTCTTAGGCCCTCTCCTCTTCAATATCTATCTAACCACTGTAGGGAAAGTGCTTCGACGTCACGATGTGTCGTTTCAAATATTCGCTGATGACATTCAGATCCTTCTCTCATCCGTGTCTATTTCTCTCTCTTCAGTCAGTTCTATTATATCTGATATTGAAAGTTGGGCGTTCACTCGTCATCTCAAACTTAATCCTGATAAGACTAAGTATATTATCTTTCCATCTTCTAATAGTACTACTTCTCTTAGTATACCTCTATCCTGCTCTGTACGTAGTCTTGGTATCATTCTCGATAGCTCTCTTTCTTTTGTTTCACACATCTCTGACATTATTAGGTGCTGTAACTTTCAAATTAGGCGTATCTATTCCATTCGTAGATATATAACTATTTCTGCTGCTTTCAAGTTAGCTAACTCATTTATCTTCAGTAAAATTCAGTATTGCTGTTCTCTTCTACTATCTCTCAACCACCGCCAGCTTAGGAAACTTCAATCTATAATTAATAAGGCCTGTCGTATGATATTTAATCTTCCTTCGGGTTCTCATGTCTCTTCTTCTTTACAAAAACTTAGGTTACTTCCCATTAAGGCTCTTATTGAGTATCGTATTTGTTTAATTATTCATTCAGCTCTTCATCTTCGTAAGCCTGCGTATATATTTGACCTTCTGTCTTATAAATCCTCATCTCTTTCTCTTAGGTCTTCTAACGATCCTTTTCTACTAGTTGAACCTTCCTTTCCTTCTAGGCATTCTCACTACAATCGTTGTTTCTCTATCTTAGGACCTCGTATCTACAATAGGCTTTCTCCCTCTATACGCTCAATCAAATCTATATCTCTTTTCAAAAAACATACAAAAAAATTCTTTATCACTAAGTCTTATTACTGTCTTAATAATATTGTATATATTAGTACTGAATATAAGGTCTGATTGTTTCCTAATTCTGTCTTCTATGTGTATGTGCTTCATGCGTGTGTTTTCCGTTCTTGTGTATGTATGTTTCTCCATTGTATGCTGTCTATGTGTTGTTGTGTTGAGCTCTGTTATCTGTGTTTGTGTGTCTGTTGAGTTGTGTTATCTGTCTATGTGTTTCAGTGTATGTCATTGTATGTCTGTTATGTTGTGTTTTTTGGTCTGTATTTGTGTGTCTATTGTGTTGTGATTTGTCAATCTGAGTGTATGTCGTTGTATGCCTGCTGTGTTGTCTTAATGTGTTGTATGTTGGGTTGTCTTCTGTGCTGTATGTCTGCTGTGCTATCTTATTCAATATGTATGTGCGTGTGTATTTTTGCGTTTTTGAGTATGTAAACGTGAGTGTGTCTTTTTTTTTTTTTTTTTTTTTTATTTGTTGTGTATTTTTTATTTTAACACATACTGATATAAACACGCACACATAAGTCACATACACACAGCAGCCGCATTGCCACGGATAACGGCCAGGCCGATGCGCTGTCGGAGCCAAGTGGCTTCTCGCCGCTCTCCTGATCGCTCCGTCATGCGACGACCCAATTCTCGCACGAGATCATCCAGTGCCTCCCCCATTACGCCGCTGGTCTCCACGGCGAGCGGCAGGAACTCGTATTGGCGGCCGATGGCAGCGTACCTGCGCCGCTTCCTGTTCTCGGCAGCCCGTGCCGCCGCTCCGGGTCTCACGGCGTTCTCAACCACTTGGGTGATGCCGAAGGTGCTGGTGCAGGTGGCGTCCCAGCATAGCATCCTGCCGCGTCGGAAGGGGGAGCACGTGATGCCGTCCGGTCTTCGCCCGTCACCACGGTCCAGGCCACGCGGCTCCAGGATTGCCGTGAGACCCGCCGACGCCAGGCTCCTGAAGATGACATCATTCAGAGCGCTGTGACGCGGCAGACAGCCAAGATCGCCGTGGCAGGATAGGTTGTGGTGACCGAACTTGTCAGCCATGGTGTCGCATCGACACCTGTGTGACTGTTGAACTGCCACACCCAGGCGCAGGGCAACCCCGACTCTGACAGCCTCGTCCGGCAACAGGAGACCGAGATTAGCGACCGGCAGCGCCGACAGCCACGCTCCACTGTGCGGGGCGGCTGCAGCCAGGAGCCGAGCGCGGTCCACCTGGTTGGCCTGAGTCAGGAGGCGCTGGTAGCGTCGGGTGGACGCCAGCTCGTCCAAGTGGCGCTGGGTGGGAGGCACTTCCGGTTTGTAGTCGGGGCACTGCCGCTCTGCGAAGTCGCTGATGGCCGACGTCAAGGAAGCTGGTCTGTCGCCGCTTTCGCGGCCGTTAATCTGACGGACCAACTCCTCCGTGGCTTCCAGCGAAGCGATATGGGCTGGCAGCGCCACGTCCGCCATGCGTCGCACGCCCACTCCTCCCAAGCGCACGGTAAGCGACGCCTGCGTCCAGCTGTCGTCATCAAGCTGGATGTTGCAACTGCGCGAGATGGCCACTCGCATCAGCAGGTCGATTTGGTCAAGCTCCTCCTCTGCTACGTAAACAGGCGCGGCCCGCATCAAATATGTGGCCCGTGGTACCGATGCGTAGCGGGACAGGAAAAACAGGGCCGCATGACTGCCGATGTGCGCTGTTCGCTCGATCAGCAGACGAGTTGTGGTCTGTATTTTCTCCAGCGCAGCCCTGACACCACCCTGCTGGACAGGCGCGCCGAGCAGAGTAAGCTTTTGCAGCGGCGTCTCCGTTGCTACACTAAACATCATCTCAGCCACCCCGTTTCCCGGCGTTGAAAGACCCGCGCGGTGTGTGGCGTCTGCGCGCGCTAGACGGGAGCATGGTTGCTCCGCAGGGTCGATGCGTCCTTGGCTGCCAGAGGGGGTCGAAGTTCCTCTGACTTCGCAGGCTGGTGCCAGACTGGTTAGCTCGCATTTGTCGACGTTGAGCTCTAGGCCGATCGCGCTGAGGGCTGGCACCAACATTTCCACATCGGCAGCAAGGACGTCCGTTGGCCCGCCGAGCGTGGCGTCGTCCAGAAACCAAACGTTTAACGGCGCTCTTACCAACCGCGCCACTGAGTCCACCGCAAGGGCAAAGAGCAGGGGACCGAGGGGATCACCCTGTTGAACGCCACGGCTTGACCAAATGCGTGTGGTGCCCAGATACAGCGGCGTCGGTTGCGAGTACGCCTGTGAGACGAGCGCCGCTGCTGCGGGAAATCGGCCGTACACCGCGTCCAGTACAGCCCTCCTGGACACCGAGTTGAAGGCGTTGCTGATATCCAGCTTTGCGATGGTGTAGTCTCGACCCACGTGTCTGGCGGCGAACTCTCGGGTGGCGTGGACCGCAGCCTCACAGCCGAGCGGCGTGCCGATACCAAGCTGGACGGGTCTGAACTGGGTGCCGGCCGCAGCGGTCAAGCGCCTCGCCACCAACTTGCTGACCAGGCGGCGGTAGACACCGCCCACCGCAATTGGACGCAAACCACCGGTCTTCTTGCGCAAAGCCACGAGTCGGGCGCTGTAGAATGTCGCTCGGGCGAGGTCTGGGATTTCTCCAGCAATGGCGCAGTTACAGAGGGCGGCGAGGGCGGAAAGCAACCGGCGACCGGCCTCAGCCGTCCTTAGCGACACCAGTTGGCGCAGGTGCAGCGGTCTGATGCCGTCGAGGCCGGCAGACGAGCCCGTCGGAAAAGCGCAGATGGCCAGTTGTACGTCGTTGGCGTCCACCGTTATGCGGGGCAGGTCGTCTGGGCAACGAGGAAGTTCCTCTCCTTCTGGGGCGGGAGGATGTTTGGCCTGTAGCGCCTCAGCGACCTCTTCACTCGGTGACGCGACACTGTCAGATGTGGTGAGCAAACGCAGCGCGGCGCGGATGTCGCCGTCCACACATTTGCTCTTCACCTGGCGGGCCAACGCATCGCCGGAGGACTCAGGTTGACTGGCTTCCCGTCTGCTGCGGGTCGACGTATCGGTGTCTGCCGCCGCGGTGCTAGCCATGGGACCGACGTAGGCGTAGGACATGAGGCGCCACCAGGAGGATAACGAACGCTGCTGGAGCGCCGCAGTGATCAGGCAGGTGAGGTCGGATGCCACCCGATGCCGCAGGCCTCGTGGAATGTGCTGCATAACTCGCGTTTTTGAGCGGAGCTCCGCCAGTGCAGCTGCATGGTCAAGTGGCGCTTCCGAGTCGTCCGACACAGCGGGATCTTCCACGGCGTCCTCCAACGCTTCCTCCCGCAGGCAGCCGTCACAGTGCCAAACAGGTAATTCGGTGGCCTGGGCGCGCGTCAGTCCAACGCAGGTGAGGTGGAAGGGCCGCTGACACATGGCACACGGTACCGTGCGCTTCCTGTCGTTCGCCAATCCGCACGCGCCGCAGGCCGGCACGCTGACAGCGTCTGACGAAATCGACTGCAGTGAAGGAGGAATGTTTTCACCCGCCGACGCCGGTCGATCTCGCCCGACCATGTTCATTCCGATGGCTAGGCAACGTTCCAGCCGGCAGGCAGTGCAGGAACGGCTTCTCGACGACACGGCACATCCTCCTCGTCTGCATACGATGCTGCTCCTGTCGCTGTACTGATGTCGCTCAAAGAACACCAGGCAGGCACGACACAGAAGGGCTCCATGTCTGTGTCGGCACGGGCCCGTGTCACCGCACACATCACATTCATTCATCCGGCCAAGGCTCGCTGATCGCTGGCAGGGGTGTGGCAAATTTGATCGCCGCAATGACCGATGTGATTGTGTCTATTAAATCTAAATCTATCTACCAAATGGAATTTAGAGTAGAAGCGCCATCGATTTCAAAATCACGAGAGATTACCACAAATTTTTCCTCTGCAATTGAAGCATAAAATGTTTTCCTGAATAACGATTAAAAATATTCAAAATCCTAAAATCCTGCCTCAGGTTTTGGCCTTCAACGGCTCACCACTCCTCCACCGCCAAAGGGCCGAATGAGAGGTTGAAGCATAGAACACACTATACACGTCCACGAAAAATCAACTCACTAAAACCTATAAAAACTATCAAAAATCGCCTGTGTATGTGTATCTTGAGTGTGTCTGTGTTTGTGCGTATATGTGCTTGTCTGTTTTGTGTGTGTGTGTATGTAGGTGAGTGTGTGTGTTCGTGATTGTGTATGTGTATGGCTCTTGTGCTTGAGTGTGTGTGTGTGTGAGCGCTTTTGAGACCCTCGGGTGAAAAGCGCGATATAAATGTCTTAATGTAATGTAATGTAATGTATGTATGTATGTGTGTGTGTGTCAGTGCGTGTATGTGTGTATGTATGTATGTGTGTGTGTGCCCGTGCGTGTATGTATGTGTATGTGTGTGGGTATACGTGTGTGTGTATCTGTATGTGTGTGTGTGTGTATCTGTATGTGTGTGTGTGTATCTGTATGTGTGTGTGTGTGTATCTGTATGTGTGTGTGTGTATCTGTATGTGTGTGTGTATCTGTATGTGTGTGTGTGTGTGTGTGTGTGTGTGTGTGTGTGTGTGTGTGTGTGTGTGTGTGTGTGTGTGTGTGTGTGTGTGTGTGTGTGTGTGTGTGTGTGTGTGTGTGTGTGTGTGTGTGTGTGTGTGTGTGTGTGTGTGTGTGTGTGTGTGTGTGTGTGTGTGTGTGTGTGTCAGTGTGTGTGTGTGTCAGTGCGTGTATGTGTCAGTGTGTATGTGTGTGTGTGTGGGCAATGGTACATGAACTTGTGTGTCAGTGTGTGTGTATGTACGTGTTTGTATGTGTGTGGGCAATGGTACATTGAGTCGTTTCAGCATGACGGCATCGGCTTGTTCAGACGAGGCGCAGTTGGGAGCAGAAACGCACGACTTGGACGCAGTCAGGGCCGCCGCCGCCTGTTTCTGCGCCGAGTAGCGATTCATCGGCGACACGCAGAACAAACAGTCTCCGAACTTGTTGGGCGGCCGCACGAGATCGCCGGCAGACGGACGAACCACACATCTCTCATCGACCAGCCTGCACCGCGACAACAATTATCCAACTTACAATCACCCAAATGTTTCCATCAACTCCTCATAACCAAGAGACCTTCACACACTACCTAGTCACTCATGCATTATTCAGCCCCCCCTAAATTGCATGAGACCCTCAACTATTCTATGCCTAGTCAATTACAACACACATATACCTCAATGAAAAGTATATTGCATATAATTGCATACACACATTTGTCGTGTATTGTTACTTCTTTGCTATGCTGATTTTGAAGACAATATACCCAAATAGCATAATTCCCTGAGGGGTTAATTGCACATTCATACTCCCAGCCAATTTGTCGGGGGTATATCATGCAATGATCAATTGAATGGGGTATGCAATGATCCGCCACTGCTCCCAATCTGCACCAACATTTCATGTGCGTCAGACGCAAATAGCCCACAACCCGATAATAGACAAATACATGAAGGTGAAGATGTATTATTTGTGATGTGTCTAGATGATGTGGAATATCTGAAACACTATGTTGTTGTGTCCAGCTTATGGGGAAGAAACGAGAAATGACACAATTGTTCTCAGCAATACCCTAGCGTGCTGATGAAGCCGGACACAGCTCCCTCTGTGTACAGCGACACGATATCCCCGATGTGCAGAAAAGTCGAGGACGAACTCAGTTCTGCCATGATTGCACTGCCGGCGCCACAACGAGCTCACATAACCTGCTGTCTGTCGCAAAAAACATGGATTTTGAGTCGTAAAAAATACATCAACAATGACTCCATTCAAACAGCCATTTCTAGTATTTTCTGGAATAAACAGCTGAGACATTGAACAGCTGAGAAATCGAACAGAAAATAAACGAGTGTATATGAATATTTTGAGTAATTGCAAAACAAATACCTTGAAAATGTGAACACATGAAACCCAAATATATCAGCGCATACCTGATACCATAAAAGGCTCTATAACCGCAATTATTTCTAGAATAATCACCTCGTGACGTTTACCACCTCTCTTGACCAGGAGCAATCAATTTGACCTGGTCGAATTGGGAGTTGACCTGGTAGATTGGGAGTTCACCCGACCTTTCCTACGTACAATCAGCGCACATGTGTAACAATAACAACATGTGTTCGTATGCTATACATTTTCTGTCATTTCACCACTAATTAGTCAGATGCGTGTCTTTAAAAATAATTTCACCCGTCATTAATTGGTTTGTTTTTGAACATTATAATTTTTGGGAATAATAATATTTGCCTGGTCTACACCCTCTTTGTGCTTTTGAAAATTCTGCGTCAAAACTGTCATAGTGACTTGACGAAATTTGTGTACAAAATTTGTTCATAGTTTGTGTTGCGTGTTTGTATTGTGTTTACGCCGGTGATTCTATCTTACTGGTATGTTTACTTTTTCATATTTTTGTTGCGCATTGTGATTTTTTCATGTGTGTCTTGGTTTTATTTCGTTCAAAAGCCGGTCTTATGTGGGTTGCACACTGAATAATCCATTAATACTTATATATAATTATCTTATATATGTGGGTATTTGAATTTTATAAAAAACTTGATCACGATTACTTCTGCGATCTTCATTCAATATTTGCTATATTTTGAGATAATAGAAATGTCTTCCGGGTGTTTGCGTGTTTTAATTTCTGATGGTTGTGTGGACAGAGCGGAGATGGCCGTGGAAGATATTGAAATGAAGGACGCCAAGTCGGAAGAGAACGCAGACACCGAGTCCGAGAAGAAGGATGTCAACATTGTCACTCTGGAAGGTGGGTCTTCTGCTCGTCTTCTCGAAAATAACTACTGTTGTCAACAATTATTCCAATGATCGTTGACTGGTTTACTGGTCGTTGACTTTACTGCATGTTTCATCTTCGAAGCAGTTCTTCCTAGCGTCTTTGATCAATCAATCAATCAATGCTTTATTGCAATCGCTGGGTATTCGCTTATCATTGTAATATATAATTATACAAACATATTCAAACACACACCTACATATATACACACGCACAACAAATATGGCAACATTTATCGCTCAAATATATATTACATAATTTTGGCCTCTTCAAAATATTATTATTTATTATTTTTAATTACAGGCAAATCCAGTAGCATGGGAAGAGAACAAGCACTATTACCACCCTAAGGTGGCCCCATGTACCGGAAGCGCCCAAAAGATTCAGAGAGAAAAATAGTTCGAAAATATAAAAAGTCTAGAAAGAGAGTTGGAAAAGAAAATAAATAAATATCAATAAATAATAAACCATCATCCGATAACACTCCATAATGTCACTCCGCCCACGTTCCTCAATAAATAATAACAATAAGAGGTCATGGATGTGTGTGTGTGTGTGTGTGTGTGTGTGTGTGTGTGCAGATATTCGCGAGCAGGCGAAGCAGATAGAGAAGTCGGTGAGTAGCAAGGAGCCGCGACACATGATGCGCGTGCTGCGAGCCCTGCCTCTCACGCGTCGCAGACTCAACCCGCTCGTGCTCAAGCGACTGCTACACACGGCCTACACGCACTCGTGCCAGCAAAGAGACGTTCTGCTGCAGTTTGTTGAACAAGTGAGTCTGGTGCTGTGTCGCCTCATATCATGACAACTACTCACCTACAGACACACATACAGGACTCACACATATACACACCAAACACACACACACACACACCAAAGACACACACACACCAAACACACACACGCATACTAAACACACATAAATGCACACACATACATACACATAAATACACACACACACACCAAACACATTTGCCGAACACACACTGACACACACAGACACATTCACACACACTCTCTCACACACACACACACACACACACACCAAACACAAACACACACACACACACACACCAAACACACACTTTCACTCACACACACACTCTCTCTCACACTCACACACACACACTCTCTCTCAGACTCATACACACACACACACACACACTCATACACACACATACAAACCTCGCACTGTCGTTGTGTCTGTTTTCTTCCTTTTTATGTCTTTTTATCTGTTTTTTCGTGTAATTTCTTCGCCGGCATCAGTAGATATTTGTTTTCTCTACATGTGTGTCAGTTTCTGTGTGTGTGTCTAACAGAGTTGTAATAGGCAGGAAATATTGAAAGTTCTTGAATCCCGCCTTATAATGATCATATTTGTCTAAATTATTGCGTATGTTTGTATGTGTTTGTGTGTCGCAGCCTAGTGAGTCAGAGGAGGCGACCTCATCGTTCCGCATGCGCAGTAACAAGGCATCACAAAGTGCTCTGTTACCGGAACAAGATGCCTACTTTCAACTGCTTGTTCTGATCAGTCTGATTGACCGGCGCAACTACGCTCAGGCCGTCCAACTAGCCGGTGCGTCTCGTGCTCACTGTCTCATGCTCACTGTCTCACTGTATCACTGTCTCACTGTATCACTGTCTCACTGTCTCGTGCTCACTGTCTCACTGTCTCATGCTCACTGTCTCACTGTCTCACTGTATCACTGTCTCACTGTAGCATGCTCACTGTCTCACTGTATCACTGTATCACTGTCTCACTGTATCACTGTCTCACTGTATCATGCTCACTGCCTCACTGTATCATGCTCACTGTCTCACTGTCTCACTGTATCATGCTCACTGTATCATGCTCACTGCCTCCTGCTCACTGTCTCACTGTCTCGTGCTCATGGTCTCACTGTATCATGCTCACTGTATCCTGCTCACTGTCTCATGCTCACTGTCTCGTACTCACTGTCTCCTGCTCACTGTATCATGCTCACTGTCTCGTACTCACTGTCTCCTGCTCACTGTATCATGCTCACTGTCTCACTGTATCATGCTCACTGTCTCACTGTCTCATGTTCACTGTATCATGCTCACTGTCACACTGTCTCATGATCACTGTCTCACTGTCACATGCTCACTGTCTCACTGTATCATGCTCACTGTCACATGCTCACTGTCTCACTGTATCATGCTCACTGTCTCACTGTATCATGCTCACTGTCTCATGCTCACTGTATCATGCTCACTTTCTCAATGTATCATGCTCACTGTATCGTGCTCACTGTATCATGCTCACTGTATTATGCTCACTGTCTCACTGTCTTATGCTCACTGTATCACTGTATCATGCTCACTGTCTCATGATCACTGTAGCATGCTCACTGCCTCACTGTATCATGCTCACTGTCTCACTGTCTCATGCTCACTGTATCATGCTCACTGTCTCTTGCTCACTGTATCATGCTCACTTTCTCAATGTATCATGCTCACTGTATTGTACTCACTGTATCATGCTCACTGTCTCACTGTCTTATACTCACTGTATCATGCTCACTGTCTCACTGTATCATGTTCACTGTATCATGTTCACTGTCTCATGCTCACTGTCTCATGCTCACTGTATCATGCTCACTGTATCACTGCCTCACTGTATCATGCTCACTGTATCACTGTCTCACTGTATCATGATCACTGTATCACTGCCTCACTGTATCATGCTCACTGCCTCCTGCTCACTGTCTCACTGTCTCGTGCTCATGGTCTCACTGTATCATGCTCACTGTCTCATGCTCACTGTCTCGTACTCACTGTCTCCTGCTCACTGTATCATGCTCACTGCTCACTGTATCATGCTCACTGTCTCACTGTATCATGCTCACTGTCTCATGCTCACTGTCTCATGCTCACTGTCTCACGTTCACTGTATCATGCTCACTGTCACACTGTCTCATGATCACTGTCTCACTGTCACATGCTCACTGTATCATGCTCACTGTCTCACTGTATCATGCTCACTGTCTCACTGTATCATGCTCACTGTCTCATGCTCACTGTATCATGCTCACTTTCTCAATGTATCATGCTCACTGTATTGTGCTCACTGTATTATGCTCACTGTCTCACTGTCTTATGCTCACTGTATCACTGTCTCATGATCACTGTAGCATGCTCACTGCCTCACTGTATCATGCTCACTTTCTCAATGTATCATGCTCACTGTATTGTACTCACTGTATCATGCTCACTGTCTCACTGTCTTATACTCACTGTATCATGCTCACTGTCTCACTGTCTCACTGTATCATGCTCACTGTATCACTGTATCATGTTCACTGTCTCACTGTCTCATGCTCACTGTCTCATGTTCACTGTCTCATGCTCACTGTATCACTGCCTCACTGTATCATGCTCACTGTATCACTGCCTCACTGTATCATGCTCACTGCCTCCTGCTCGCTGTCTCGTGCTCATGGTCTCACTGTATCATGCTCACTGTATCCTGCTCACTGTCTCATGCTCACTGTCTCGTACTCACTGTATCATGCTCACTGTCTCGTACTCACTATATCCTGCTCACTGTATCATGCTCACTGTATCATGCTCACTGTCTCATGTTCACTGTATCATGCTCACTGTCACACTGTCTCATGATCACTGTCACATGCTCACTGTCTCACTGTATCATGCTCACTGTCACATGCTCACTGTCTCACTGTATCATGCTCACTGTCTCACTGTATCATGCCCACTGTATCATGCTCACTGTATTGTGCTCACTGTATCGTGCTCACTGTATCATGCTCACTGTCTCACTGTCTTATGCTCACTGTCTCACTGTCTCATGATCACTGTAGCATGCTCACTGCCTCACTGTATCATGCTCACTGTCTCACTGTCTCATGCTCACTGTCTCTTGCTCACTGTATCATGCTCACTTTCTCAATGTATCATGCTCACTGTATTGTACTCACTGTATCATGCTCACTGTCTCACTGTCTTATACTCACTGTATCATGCTCACTGTCTCACTGTATCACTGTATCATGTTCACTGTCTCACTGTCTCATGCTCACTATCATGCTCACTGTATCACTGCCTCACTGTATCATGCTCACTGTATCATGCTCACTGTATCATGCTCACTGTATCATGCTCACTGTATCATGATCACTGTATCATGCTCACTGCCTCCTGCTCACTGTCTCACTGTCTCGTGCTCATGGTCTCACTGTATCATGCTCACTGTATCCTGCTCACTGTCTCATGCTCACTGTCTCGTACTCACTGTCTCCTGCTCACTGTATCATGCTCACTGTCTCACTGTCTCGTACTCACTGTCTCCTGCTCACTGTATCATGCTCACTGTATCATGCTCACTGTCTCATGCTCACTGTATCATGCTCACTGTCACACTGTCTCACTGTCACATGCTCACTGTCTCACTGTATCATGCTCACTGTCACATGCTCACTGTCTCACTGTCTCATGCTCACTGTATCATGCTCACTGTCTCACTGCATCATGCTCACTGTCTCACTGTATCATTCTCACTGTATCATGCTCACTGTATCGTGCTCACTGTATTATGCTCACTGTCTCACTGTCTTATGCTCACTGTATCACTGTATCATGCTCACTGTCTCACTGTCTCATGATCACTGTAGCATGCTCACTGCCTCACTGTATCATGCTCACTGTCTCACTGTCTCATGCTCACTGTATCATGCTCACTGTCTCTTGCTCACTTTCTCAATGTATCATGCTCACTGTATTGTACTCACTGTATCATGCTCACTGTCTCACTGTCTTATACTCACTGTATCATGCTCACTGTCTCACTGTATCATGCTCACTGTCTCACTGTATCATGCTCACTGTATCATGTTCACTGTCTCACTGTCTCATGCTCACTGTTTCATGTTCACTGTCTCATGCTCACTGTATCACTGCCTCACTGTATCACTGCCTCACTGTATCATGCTCACTGTATCATGCTCACTGTATCATGCTCACTGTATCACTGTCTCACTGTATCATGATCACTGTATCACTGCCTCACTGTATCATGCTCACTGTATCATGCTCACTGTATTATGATCACTGTATCATGATCACTGTCACATGCTCACTGTCTCTTGCTCACTGTATCATGCTCACTGTCTCACTGCCTCACTGTATCATGCTCACTGTATCACTGCCTCACTGTATCATGCTCACTGCCTCTTGCTCACTGTATCATGCTCACTGTCTCACTGCCTCACTGTATCATGCTCACTGTATCACTGCCTCACTGTATCATGCTCACTGCCTCACTGTATCATGCTCACTGTATTATGATCATTGTATCATGATCACTGTATTATGCTCACTGTCACATACTCACTGTCTCTTGCTCACTGTCTCGTGCTCACTGTCTCACTGTCTCATGCTCAATGTTATATGAACCTGGTGGTTTTGTATCGTTGTATTGTGTGTGTGTGTGTGTGTGTGTGTGTGTGTGTGTGTGTGTGTGTGTGTGTGTGTGTGTGTGTGTGTGTGTGTGTGTGTGTGTGTGTGTGTGTGTGTGTGTGTGTGTGTGTGTGTGTGTGTGTGTGTGTGTGTGTGTGTGTGTGTGTGTGTGTGTGTGTGTGTGTGTGTGTGTGTGTGTGTGTGTGTGTGTGTGTGTGTGTGTGTGTGTGTGTGTGTGTGTGTGTGTGTGTGTGTGTGTGTGTGTGTGTGTGTGTGTGTGTGTGTGTGTGTGTGTGTGTGTGTGTGTGTGTGTGTGTGTGTGTGTGTGTGTGTGTGTGTGTGTGTGTGTGTGTGTGTGTGTGTGTGTGTGTGTGTGTGTGTGTGTGTGTGTGTGTGTGTGTGTGTGTGTGTGTGTGTGTGTGTGTGTGTGTGTGTGTGTGTGTGTGTGTGTGTGTGTGTGTGTGTGTGTGTGTGTGTGTGTGTGTGTGTGTGTGTGTGTGTGTGTGTGTGTGTGTGTGTGTGTGTGTGTGTGTGTGTGTGTGTGTGTGTGTGTGTGTGTGTGTGTGTGTGTGTGTGTGTGTGTGTGTGTGTGTGTGTGTGTGTGTGTGTGTGTGTGTGTGTGTGTGTGTGTGTGTGTGTGTGTGTGTGTGTGTGTGTGTGTGTGTGTGTGTGTGTGTGTGTGTGTGTGTGTGTGTGTGTGTGTGTGTGTGTGTGTGTGTGTGTGTGTGTGTGTGTGTGTGTGTGTGTGTGTGAGAGACAGACATGTTGATGGACAGTTTGGGACAGCAGAATCGTCGCACTCTTGACCTCATTGCTGCTCGCTGCTACTTCTACTATATGCGCAGCTACGAACTGTCCGGAAATATTGACCAAATAAAAGGGCAAGTTTATTAGTCTCATCGTCAGAGTGTTATTGATCTGTGGTCTTTGTGTATCTGACATTTCACTGGCGTGGCATCACTCAACTGTTGTCCACTAATAACAGTCCGCATATACACTCGCCTAGTTCATAATCACACGTGTCTTTGTATTGCGGGGGAGAATTTCATTGTGCCAATTCTATAATCCAACAGTCCCTGTCCACCCAGCAGTAAATGATGGTACCAGATATCAGTCATGTGTTGTGTCATGTATTCTGGGGAGGTGGTCCTCTCTAATACGTCTTCCGTTCTTGTGGCGTCATAGCGTGGAGAGGGTTGGTTCTGCGGTGGCAGCGAGCTGCACGGGACACACCTGTTTGTTTATAAGCTTCGGCTTCTTCCCGTGTAGCAGCTGTCACTTGAGGCTTTTATCTTTTAATGTGTGTGTGTGTGTGTGTAGAGTGTTGCACAGTCGCTTGCGCACGTCGACGTTGCGCAGTGACAGCGAGGGTCAGGCGGTGCTTATCAACTGTCTGCTAAGAGCCTACCTGCACTCCAGCTTGTACGAGCAGGCAGACAAGTTGGTGTGCAAGTCGACGTTTCCCGAGGCTGCCGCCAGTAACAACGAGGCGGCTCGTTTTCTCTACTATCTGGGTCGTATTCAGGCGGGCAGACTGCTCTACTCGCCGGCTCAAAAAAACCTGCTGCAAGCTCTGCGCAAGGCTCCACAACACTCGGCCGTCGGCTTCAAACAAACAGTACCAAACAGACACACTGACACATTGACACATACTGTCACAACACTCGGCCGTCGGCTTCAAACAAACAGTACCAAACAGACACACTGACACATTGACACATACTGTCACAACACTCGGCCGTCGGCTTCAAACAAACAGTACCAAACAGACACACTGACACATTGACACATACTGTCACAACACTCGGCCGTCGGCTTCAAACAAACAGTACCAAACAGACACACTGACACATTGACACATACTGTCACAACACTCGGCCGTCGGCTTCAAACAAACAGTACCAAACAGACACACTGACACATTGACACATACTGTCACAACACTCGGCCGTCGGCTTCAAACAAACAGTACCAAACAGACACACTGACACATTGACACATACTGTCACAACACTCGGCCGTCGGCTTCAAACAAACAGTACCAAACAGACACACTGACACATTGACACATACTGTCACAACACTCGGCCGTCGGCTTCAAACAAACAGTACCAAACAGACACACTGACACATTGACACATACTGTCACAACACTCGGCCGTCGGCTTCAAACAAACAGTACCAAACAGACACACTGACACATTGACACATACTGTCACAACACTCGGCCGTCGGCTTCAAACAAACAGTACCAAACAGACACACTGACACATTGACACATACTGTCACAACACTCGGCCGTCGGCTTCAAACAAACAGTACCAAACAGACACACTGACACATTGACACATACTGTCACAACACTCGGCCGTCGGCTTCAAACAAACAGTACCAAACAGACACACTGACACATTGACACATACTGTCACAACACTCGGCCGTCGGCTTCAAACAAACAGTACCAAACAGACACACTGACACATTGACACATACTGTCACAACACTCGGCCGTCGGCTTCAAACAAACAGTACCAAACAGACACACTGACACATTGACACATACTGTCACAACACTCGGCCGTCGGCTTCAAACAAACAGTACCAAACAGACACACTGACACATTGACACATACTGTCACAACACTCGGCCGTCGGCTTCAAACAAACAGTACCAAACAGACACACTGACACATTGACACATACTGTCACAACACTCGGCCGTCGGCTTCAAACAAACAGTACCAAACAGACACACTGACACATTGACACATACTGTCACAACACTCGGCCGTCGGCTTCAAACAAACAGTACCAAACAGACACACTGACACACTGACACACACACACACTGACACACTGACACACTCGCATACACACTGACACACACACTGACACACACACACCCACATTACATTACATTACATTAAGACATTTATATCGCGCTTTTCACCCAAGGGTCTCAAAAGCGCTCATACACACACACACACACACACACACACACTCACACACAACACACACACAACACACACACACACAAGCACAAGAGTCATACACATACACACACCGATACACATACACAAAACAGACAAGTGCATATACGCACAACCACACACACACATACACACACTGGCACATTGACACATTCGCAAACACACACACTCACACACTCACACTGACACATTGACACAATAACACACACACACTGACACATTGACACACACATACTCATTGACAGACCGACACACAGCACATACACACATGAGGAATGCTTGTTTGGCTGTTGATGTGTTCGTGTTTGTGTGTTTTGTTTCGGCTCATATGTGTGCTGCTATTATTTCAATTACACTTGCTTTTCTGGCTCATCTGGACACTTATCTGTATTTGTCTCGTCTCGTCTCTGTTTCGTTACTCGTTTCTCTCCTATGTTCATTGTGTGTGTGTGTGTGTGTGTGTGTGTGTGTGTGTGTGTGTGTGTGTGTGTGTGTGTGTGTCAGTGTGAGTGTGAGTGTGTCAGTGTATGTGCCAGTGTGTGTCAGTGTGTGTGTGTGTGTGTGTGTGTGTGTGTATTAATATATACTTAATATAATATGTGTGTGTGTCAGTGTATGTTCCAGTATGTCTGTGTGTGTCAGTGTATGTGCCAGTGTGTATATGTGTGTGTGTGTGTGTGTGTGTGTGTGTGTGTGTGTGTGTGTGTGTGTATTATTTATGTATGTGTGTTTGTGTGTATGTATATTAATATATACTTAATATAATATGTGTGTGTGTTTTTGTGTATGTATATTAATATATACTTAATATATTATGTATGTGTGTATGTATATTAATATATACTTAATATAATATGTGTGTTTGTGTGTATGTATATTAATATATACTTCATATAATATGTATGTGTGTTTGTTTGTATGTATATTAATATATACTTAATATAATATGTGTGTTTGTGTGTGTGTATATTAATATATACTTAATATTAATGTGTTGGTGTGTTTGTGTGTGTGTATATTAATATATACTTAATATTAATGTGTTTGTGTGTTACACAGGTACAGAAGTTGGCTATCACGGTGGAGCTGCTGCTGGGAGATATTCCCAGTCGCCAGACATTCAAACAGCCTGAACTGAGAAGATCTCTGGCAGCGTATTTTCAACTTACTCAGAGTCAGTAGGTTGTCCGGCGTTCACCGGCGCTGCTAATAGCTCTGGTCATTCATGACCAATCACTAGCATATTGCCCATCTACCAATGGATTCAAACAAACCAACATATATCTGCTATAGCGCTTGTATAAGACGGGCGCGCATCACGTCAACGAAGAAAGACAATTATAAAACAATAAGTGGACAATGTTTGCAGATCAGCGAAAATATAAGCCTCACGTAAATAATCGTAGATACACATGTATATACACGAGAGCGAATAGAATATGGTTGGCTGAACGGAAGAAGAGTTTGGCGAAAGCAGTGAGAGAGTATGTGTGAAACAAATTATGAAAAGTCACAAAGTTTATTGAAATATACATATAGATATAGATTTAAATATATATAATATACCTTAAAACCTCTAATTGAACGGCACTTCTATTTACTTTACTAAGTTACTTTGATGAATTCTCTTTTGGTAATTGATGATTTTTATTAGTGAATTCGTCATTATGTACCCATGTAACTGGTGTTGTGTGACTGTGTATGTATGTGTGTGTGACTGTGTATGTATGTGTGTGTGACTGTGTATGTATGTGTGTGTGACTGTGTATGTATGTGTGTGTGACTGTGTATGTATGTGTGTGTGACTGTGTATGTATGTGTGTGTGACTGTGTATGTATGTGTGTGTGACTGTGTATGTATGTGTGTGTGTGTGTGTGTGTTCATGCGTTCATACGTTTATTTGTCAACACATCATATATACAGGCAATTCACATGATAACAAAACAATGTTTACTATGTCCTTTAAGCCTGGGGCTTCTTTTGGGCATATGGGTTTAACTAATTCAGTGTTCAGTAATACATGTTATAACACGTTGACAACACGATGCTTACATACAATGACAAAATACAAAATATGTAAGCATAAATATTAAAAAGCAGTATTAAAAAGTGGTTTCAGACAATCACTAACATTATCGTGTCTTTATTGAGCCTCATCATTTTGGGCTTCATCACTGCTCAATATCTGGAGTCTGAGTGTCTTTTTGAAGAGGTGTGTGTGTGTATGTATGTATGTATGCAGCGGTGCGCAGTGGTAATTTACTGCTGTTCAACGCGACCGTCGACCAGTTCGCCGGCCAGTTCGCCGCCGATCACACTCTGTGTCTCATCCACCGCCTGCGCACCAACGTCATCAAAACTGCCGTGCGCTGCATGTCCATCAGCTACAGTCGTATCAGTCTGCAAGACGTGGCCGACAAACTGCTGCTAGACTCGGCAGTAGACGCCGAGTTTGTCGTGGCAAAGGTGTGTTTGTATGTGACTATGTATCAGTGAGTTTGTCGTGGCAAAGGTGTGTTTGTATGTGACTGTGTATCAGTGAGTTTGTCGTGGCAAAGGTGTGTTTGTATGTGACTATGTATCAGTGAGTTTGTCGTGGCAAAGGTGTGTTTGTATGTGACTATGTATCAGTGAGTTTGTCGTGGCAAAGGTGTGTTTGTATGTGACTATGTATCAGTGAGTTTGTCGTGACAAAGGTGTGTTTGTATGTGACTATGTATCAGTGAGTTTGTCGTGGCAAAGGTGTGTTTGTATGTGACTATGTATCAGTGAGTTTGTCGTGGCAAAGGTGTGTTTGTATGTGACTATGTATCAGTGAGTTTGTCGTGGCAAAGGTGTATTTGTATGTGACTATGTATCAGTGAGTTTGTCGTGGCAAAGGTGTGTTTGTATGTGACTATGTATCAGTGAGTTTGTCGTGGCAAAGGTGTGTTTGTATGTGACTGTGTATCAGTGAGTTTGTCGTGGCAAAGGTGTGTTTGTATGTGACTATGTATCAGTGAGTTTGTCGTGACAAAGGTGTGTTTGTATGTGACTGTGTATCAGTGAGTTTGTCGTGGCAAAGGTGTGTTTGTATGTGACTATGTATCAGTGAGTTTGTCGTGGCAAAGGTGTGTTTGTATGTGACTATGTATCAGTGAGTTTGTCGTGGCAAAGGTGTGTTTGTATGTGACTATGTATCAGTGAGTTTGTCGTGGCAAAGGTGTGTTTGTATGTGACTGTGTATCAGTGAGTTTGTCGTGGCAAAGGTATGTCATATCATCCGTGTGTGTATTTGTGTCATATCATGTGTGTGTGTGTGTGTGTGTGTATGTATGTGTATTTTGTGCCAATGTGTGTGTGTGTGTGTCAGTGTAATGTGTGTTTTGTGTCAATATATATATATATATATATATATATGTGTGTGTGTGTGTGTGTGTGTGTCAGTGTGTCAATTCATTTGAGTATGCCTATGTGTGTGTGTGTGTCATTTGAGTATTCATGTGTGTATTGTGCCAATGTGTGTGTGTGTGTATGATGTCAGGCAATTCGTGACGGCGTGGTCGAGGCCAATATAGACCATGATGCCGGATTTGTGCGCAGTAAAGACACAGTTGATGTTTACGCCACTCGCGAACCTCAACTGGCCTTCCACGAGCGTATTCACTTCTGTCTGGACATGCATAATCAGAGTGTCAAGGCCATGCGCTTCCCTGATAAAAGCTACAACAAGGACATCGAGTCAGCCGAGGTGACAGCGTGTCGTCTCTCGCTCTTATTCTGCTGTACCGCGGGCTTCTTCTTTATGTGGCTATCAATATGTAGGGATGTATGTGTATGGCATACTATTGGCATAGGATGTGTGTCTGGCAGAACAGGCCACTTTCCCACTGAAACACGCCATATTATAACATGTTTAGTCATGTTTGTAACGAGTTTTACTCAGGTGTGCCTATTATTATTATTAATTACAGGCAAGTCCAGTAGCATAGATCAAGAGTGCAAGTGTACTATTACCACCCTGTGATGTGTTACAACATGTACTGGAAGCTAAGCAAAAGATTCAGACAGAGACTTCGAAAGGAAAATAATGAATAAATAAAAATAAATAATAAAGCATCAAGTGATAACATTATGGAGTGTTGTCCAACTCTCTCTCTCTCTTGATATCGTGCGATATTTTCACACAGCCTGATCCACTCTGCTTTTCACCAGGAAATATTGTCCTACTAATAAATGCATGTGCCTGTGTGTGTGTGTTGTAGGAGCGACGGGAGAGAGAACAGCAGGATCTAGAGTTGGCCAAGGAGATGGCCGAGGAAGAGGATGATGAAGACGGTTTCTTGTAGCCTGGTCTTGATGAAGTAATTCTCTGTGAGGCCAATATGACACTCATGCGTGTTTATGTGTCCAATACATTGAAGTTGAGTAGTTTTGTGGTGCTGTTTTTCTTGTGTGTTCGGCGAGCTGGTGGTTGATTCACAGCTTGTATTAGCAGCCGCATTTGCCACCAGGATAAGCAATCAATACACGTAGCTCGTACAGTGCATAACTTGGTGTGGGCGAAATTATTATTAATATCAATAAGCATGGTAAAATGTGAACAGTGCCAACACTATACGACTGCAATCTCCATGCATCCTGATCATCACAAGACAGACAGACAGACAGAAGAGAAATAATATGAGAAAATATGCACACACACACACACATTGTGGAAATGATACAAGGTTGAGCATGTTGAGAACTGCTCACCATTATACATGAGATTCACGTGCGTATAATTCCAGAGTAAATAATGTTGTTAATTAATATCACACTTATTCAGCAGCGGCGCCAACGCAGGGCTGGACCCCCCAAAAATATGTGAAGCCCCCCTAAAATCATGGACATTAAAATTTCTTACCACTGTAAATGAAGTGCTGTAATTATGGTTCAAGTTCGAGGACTGAATCAGTGTGCCCCCGTCAATCAGTATTCGCCTTGCCCCCACAACTTTTTCCTCAGCCCTCCCATCGGAAAATCCTGGCGCCGCCACTGCGCTTATTAAATGACTGAACCTGCCAACCAGCGGTGCGTTTTGTGAGTGATGATGTTATGATGTTTCAGTAGATTTCATACTGGCACAGACAAGGTCTCCTGTTGACATCACAGTTGTTCAGCATAACCAGACCCCCTGCCTTCACTCCCACGCACTGACGTCCCACATTGACCGGGTATCCGTCGACGAACCACGAGTCATTCCACTGTATCATCCTCTTATCCCCGCTGATGTCAGTGTAGACGCTGTTAGCTCCGCTGTCACCGCCCTTGCGTCTCACGCCAATGTAGTGCAGCGTGGGTGTGGCCACCATCTGCTGCATCACGCGAAGCTCCTCCAGCGAGTCAGGGAAGGCAGGTCGCATCAGACGATGCGCGTTGCATTTGTTCTGGAAGTTGGCGATGTTGGACAGCGGGTTACTGCAGAACGTAAACGCCTTGGTCGCTGACGCCCGCCTCAGTCCCAGTCCAGTTGGCAATTTATCCGAGAAATACAGTTGTCCGTGACTGCTGCTGCTGCTGGACAGTGTTGTCAGCACGTGAGGTCTCGTGCAGCACTCGCGTGACGACTGGTTGAACGTCCAGTGCGAGCAATCATTGTCTGAGTGACACAACAGCGCACACCGCTCGATATAACCGACAATGCGCCTGTGCAGTACAATTTCACTGATCGCACCCTCGTGACGACGATATCTGACCGCTTCCTGACCCTCAACCTCCTTCAACATCATCATCATCACGACCACCAGCCACACTGACACTGCCGACCATCCAGTCCTCATGTTGTGAGGCGCGTGCTTGTTGATACTGGGCTGTGGGACCGCACCGGCAAGAGAACTGTTCTACGTCACTGCTGAATTAATAACGGCACTTGTAGAACCTAGATATCAGCCCCTTCAGCTTCACTACAATGTGGAAAATTGGCGGCACAGTATTGAAAGACTCTGTGATGCAATGACTTGCTATTTACATCACACTCGTTAGCGCACTGTAAGGACAAAGTGTTGTGTTGTGGTAGACGGTATTGTAATAATTCACAACCCTGCTCGATCTTATCGTGTCGGTTAATTTAGCAAAGTGCAATCAAAACACAAATCCACCACTCAACTGATTGCAGTCAAAATTCACCTGTAAAGTCCGCCTTAACGATCGTGTAATCAGTCTTGGCTCGACTCGTAATATTAGTTGATTCAACAGTGTTTCTTTAAAATCAACTCCCTCATCTGTTTCTACACGTTTTACGCACAGTGAGATTTTCTCCAAAACTCCAACATACTAGTTTTTAACATGTCAGAACCAGGGCTGTCAAAAGTTAATAAATATACTTTTTCACCTAAACGTCACTTCTTCATAAGCTACCTGAAACAACACAAAAACTTGTATATGATAATTATTAAGAGAGTTATTTGGTTACCGAAAGTTATTCTTTCATTGTTAGGTTAATTTTTCTGCTTTTATGTTACTTTTTCACGAAAATAAAGTTATTTTTTCATTTTTCAAGTTACTTTGTAGGCGGCCATAGTCATAACAGTTTCACGTGAAAACTTTCAGTAAATGAATTTGTTTTTCGTTTAATTTCTACAAACTCATCGTCAAATACTTCGTCCGTCAGTTGTTTGTTTCTTCAGTCAACAACAGCTCCGCTCTTTTGCTAACTAACTGTGCTTTATTTGCACATGTGTGTGTGTGTGTGTTTGTGTGAGTGTTTGTGTGAGTGTGTGTGTGTTTGTATGAGTGTTTGTGTGAGTGTGTTTGTGTGAGTGTTTGTGTGGGAGGCGTGATGATGATAATGATGACTGCATGATGGGTGCACGTTCTCACACACGCGCCTCAACAGTCAAGTGGCAGACAGACAGACAGACAGACAGACAGGCAGTAAACAGGTTTTTGCACGAGATTGTGTGTGTCCCTGTGTTACCAGACGCCGCCTACACAGTCACGTGCAACTTGTTTACATTTGCCAGCCATTGAGCGAGGTTGCACACTGGTATCACTTGCACGGCAGCATTGCTAGCAACTTTGGTGAGTGCTTGTGTTGAGTGACGGCTTGACTCAAGGACTCAGACGAGCTGCTTATTATCCGTCAACGATCATCATCAAGCAACATCCCTGCATTTGTGCGAACTTGCTCCTCTCTGGTTTTTATTATTAATATTCCTACTTTCTCTTTGCTGTTATTTTTCCCCGCATTTTTGCGCGTCTGTGTGTGTGTGTGTGTGTGTTAATATGTGTATGCTTGTAGTGGTAAATACACGCTGTTGTTGTTGTTGTTGTTGTTGTTGTTGTTGTTGTCGTTGTTGTTGTTGTTTGTTGGGTTGAACAGTGGCGTGGAGACGTGCATAATAATCGGTCAAAATTAACTGTTTTCTTGTCGCAAGCAAGAAAACAAACAATTGTGTGTGTGTGTGTGTGTGTGTGTGTGTGTGTGTGTGTGTGTGTGTGTGTGTGTGTGTGTGTGTGTGTGTGTGTGTGTGTGTGTGTGTGTGTGTGTGTGTGTGTGTGTGTGTGTGTGTGTGTGTGTGAGTGTGTGTGTGTGTGTGTGTGTGTCGTCTCTTAGTGGAACCTGCTTTTCCATCTAGACATTCTCACTATATTCGCTGTCTATCTATCTTAGGACCCCGTATTTACAATAAGCTCTCCCCAACACTGCGTTCTATCACTTCTATTCCTCTTTTCAAAAAACACTCTAAGAATTTTTTTCTGTTGAAGTCCTATTATATCTTAGATAATATTGTGTACACTAGTGAGAATATAAGGTGTGATTTTCTCTCTGCTCTCTTCCTCTCTCTCCATCTTTTACCTTGTGAATTTATGCGTTTGTGTATGTGTGTTTGTGTGTGTGTATCTGTGTGCGTGTGTGTGTGTGTGTGTGTGTGTGTGTGTGTGTGTGTGTGTGAGAGAGAGATTCTGAATGTGTATGTCCTTTGCTTGAGTGTGTGTATGTGTGCAGCGCCTTAGAGGGCCTCTAGGTGTAGGGTGCTATATAAATATCTTAATGTAATGTAATGTAACGTGTGTGTCTGTGTGTGTGTCAGTGTGTTTGTGTGTTGTCGCCACAAACACACTGACCCACCTGTGTGTTCTCTACACACACACACACACACACGTGCAGTCACGCAGTCACGCATACTCGCATGCCCACGTGAGCAACTCCGTGCACGCACGCACAATTGACAGGCACCGCTGTGTGTATGTATGTGTGTGTGTGTGTGTGTGGTTGATTACGAGTCAGTTCAGAAAGTGGGTCAAAGTCAACCGAGTTTTTTCACTTTCTGATTACCAATTGCAAAAAGTCTACCACACTGTCTCTGTGCGTGTGTGTGTGTGTGTGTGTGTGTGTGTGTGTGTGTGTGTGTCAGTGTGTGTGTGTCAGTGTGTGTGTGTCAGTGTGTGTGTGTGTGTGTGTGTTTGGTTCTGCATTGACACGTATACAACCAGCGCAAAGGTGTATCTAGTAAACCTACCCACTAACACACAGACACACACACACATTACATTACATTACTTTAAGACATTTATATCGCGCTTTTCACCCGAGGGTCTCAAAAGCGCTCACACACACACACTCACACACACACGCACACACAACACACACACACAAGCACAAGAGTCATACACATACACAATCACGAACACACACACTCACCTACATACACACACACAAAACAGACAAGTACATATACGCACAACCACAAACATACACTCACGTTTACATACTCAAAAACACAAAAATACACACGCACACACATATACATATTGAATAAGATAGCAAAGCCGACATACAGCACAGAAAACAACACAACACACACATACATACACACACTAACACACACACACATACACTAACACACCCACTAACACACACACACACGCAAACACACACACACACACTAACACACACACATTAACACACACACACACACTAACACACACACACACACACACACACACACACTAACACACCCACTAACACATACACACACACACTAACACACCCACTAACTCACATACACACGCAAACACACATTACATTACATTATGGAAAAATTTATATAGCGCCCTACACCTAGAGGGTCTCTAAGGCGCTGAACACACACACACACACACACTAACACACACACATTAACACACACACACACACACTAACACACACACACACACACACACACACACACACACACACACACTAATACACCCACTAACACACACACACTAACACACCCACTAACAAATACACACACATATTGTTTAATTGCTAATTGCTAATTGTTAATTGTTTAATTACATTCAACTCAAAAAATGATTAAATGTGAAATGTCATGTCAGTAGGCAAGAGAACAACACACACAAACACACACACACACACACACACACACACACACACACACACACACACACTAACACACACACACACACACACACACACGGAACTCATGCATGCATTTCAACAATGCATGCATTTCATTGCATGCATTTTAACATGCATTGCGCATTTCAAACATTAATAAAACGAACATGTGAACACATTATCAGCACACACACATATACACAAATACATATACACATACACACATACACATATATACACACACATACACACACACACACATACACATACATACACACATACACACACACGCATACACACACATACACACACACACACATACACACACATTCTCACTCATTGCAGACGCAGTCACGTCCGCTCAACACATCTCGATGACCTTGTAACTCACGTGCAATCCGCGTGGGGGCGCTGTCATCGCTAATGGGGCCGGTTTTTTACGGCGCCGCGTTTTTTCCTCGCTGCATCATGTGTGTGTGTGAGTGTGTGTGTGTGTGTGTGTGTGTGTGTGTGTGTGTGTGTGTGTGTATGTGTGTGTGTGACGTTCAAGGCCCCTCGACACTGCCAGAATGTGTGTGTCCGTGTGTGAGTGTGTGTGTGTGTGCAACGGTGCAACATAATAAACGATGTTGCAGTGCCAGTCGTGTTATCGTGCAGGGTAGGAGGGTTCCTAACAGGCGGGAATCGCGCGTGTGTGCCGGCGTACCGCGTGTTTCCTTGTGTGTCAGTGTCAGTGTCATTGTGTCATTGTCAGTGTCATTGTGTCATTGTCAGTGTCATTGTGTCATTGTCAGTGTCAGTGTGTCAGTGTCAGTGTGTGTCAGTGTCAGTGTCAGTGTCATTGTGTCAGTGTGTCAGTGTCAGTGTCAGTGTCAGTGTTAGTTTGTGATGTTAGTTTGTGCATGTGGTAGTTGACCGAGTAATTGATATAACAACAGATGAGCAGCAGCGGAGTACAGTTGCCCATCAATCTCTGACACCATGATACCAGACTTGTGAGTTGGGTGAGACTACGATTGTGAGGCTAGTGAGACTGATATCATGTGGCAACCTGCTGTACCACACACTGCAAGAGTCGGCTCAGTGAGAGGGGTATTTCCTCGAGCAGTGGCTAGTTCTGCCGCGGATACTGCTGTGTTGTCCGTCTGCTCTGCGGCGGTCACTTGTTCTGCTTCCAAGTCGCTGCAGGACTGCGTGGTGTCTGTGCGCAGTTCTTCTGCTCCGGTGATGGTATCGCGGTCCAGCGGTCTTCAACTGGCTGATATCAAAGAGCCCGTCCAGGAGACTTGTGCGGTGACCTCGTCTCCTCACACTCGAGTGACCGCGTCCATCCCATCCTCCTCCAATTACGCCATCGTTCACAACTGCTACGGTCAAGGTGGGTCCCTGCTGTTCATTGTCTCATCATTCTACACCAGCGGTTTTTAACCTGTTCTCAATTCCCACTGGTGGGGAATGAAAGAGTTGCCAAGTGGGAAGCTAAAGGTCGGACAGAACAGGACAACTATGTGTGTTTTTATCCATTGAAATTCGTTTATTTTTGTTTCTAATAACCTCTAATGACATTTACTTTGATGTAACAACTGAATTTATTGAATTTATCAGCGCTATGTTGTGTGGAAGATGAAGAGATGGCTCATTAAGAAGTGGGGAATCAGTGAGAAAAAAGGTTGAGAATCACTGTTCTGCACTTTCCAGCAAATTCTTGTTGTTTTTCTTGTTGTTTCATCATTCTACACTGTACTGTGAGTTTAGCACGAGCCTGGTCACAAATTCCAACTGGGACATGGACGTAGATCCTGGGGGTATTCGGGGGATAATACCCCCCGACAAATTGGCTGGGGGTATGAATATGAAATTACCGTACCCCTCGATAATTCTGCTGAGTTCAGTTCACATTAGGTATATTATCATCAAAACCAGCAGAGCAAAAAATAACAATACACAAAAAATGTGAAAAATTATACTTCACACAATATATTTTTCATTGAGGTATGTGTATTGTAATTGAATATGCTGAAAATAGTTGAGGGTCTCATACAATTGACCAACTGAGTCAACTTTGAACACTAATACATGATGGCTGTCATCCCCCCGAGCCTCGTGGGTGAGTCTCGTGAGCCATGATGGATGTCATCCCCCCGAGGTAGAAGATAGGACCCACGTGCTCTCAACACGCTAGCTCGGCGTCCGCAGTGTTACTGGTATCATGTTACGCACAACATTTTACCAGCTCTTTGAACAAATATCTGGTCTTTCAATTATTTTATTATTATAATTAAAACAATTTTGAGCAGATGACGTCACGCCCCCCTTGAATCTTCCTTGCGCCTGCCTAGTTTGTGAACCCCTGATTTATACCATTATATTTCAATATTGCACATGAATTGTTGGCTTGTAGGACCTAAGTGTACGAGTAGATTTCTTGAAGGATAGAAGTTCAAATAAGTACAAGGGCTTACGGAGAATAAGAGTGGAATGGACGATCAAACAGATGCGGTAGTCAATAAGCGCCTTAGTAGGGAGAAGTCCCAATTTTTGTAGAAAGGGAGAGGCATTTTGTAATTTCACGCCCATCTTGATCTTAGCGTGGAAATTCAACAACCACAAATATTTCCACTGCAATATTATTGTCAACATTGCAACAAAAGTGTGCAATAAATCAAAACTGCAAACAAACAGACCGTCTACTTCACGCTCGTGCAAAAATCACGCAAAAAATGTCACCTCACATATTTCAGAGCAACATGTGTGTGTGTGTGTGTGTGTGTGTGTACGTGTGTCAGTGTGTGTGTGTGATGGAATGGTATTTTCGCCGCATAGTCTCGTGACAAAGGTGTTGAGGTATTGCTGATCAG
>OU696589.1:7368182-7380682 GCA_916048095.2 Sacculina carcini
GTGTGTGTGTGTGTGTGTGTGTGTATGTGTGTGTGTGTGTATGTGTGTGTGTGTGTGTGTGTGTGTGTGAGCTCAGTCAACATTTTGCCTCGTAACCGTATTTCACTTGGACCGCATGCTTTTTGCCGTCGTGCTAGAAGAGATCGATAGAATAAAAAGAGCAACGTTTGCACAACTATATGGCGGATGTATTTTTATATTTACACTTAAATGAAACCCTATTTTGAAGCCTTAAATGGTATTTAAACCTGCCTCGTAGGTAGGACAATATTGCAAATAATTACGGCAAATATGTGTGCCATTAGAAAACGAAAATTATATTATTTGTTTTATATAGCTAATCTTGGTTGAACTCACTGAAGATCATTGGAAATTTTCTATTGGTTCGTCGAAATCATTTGCAATCAACGAGCTGAAAATTTTGCTTAAAATGAGGGATGCTATTTTTTACATAGAATTAAATTTTTAATAGTGGAGTATCATTGGTTTTTAAATGAATTTGATTCAATTAATAATAATTTTTAAATAATAATACATAATTATTTATTAATTTATTTTACTTTGGTTCTTTAATGTTATTTTGATGAATTCTTGTGTGTGTGTGTGTGTTTATATCTTGAATGCGATTTATTTCAGTTGTTCAACGTATGTCCATATTGATATTACAATTTCTATACTCACAAAAATTCCCACTTTATTTTGTATTGAATATAATGAAACAATATTTATTATTATAATAGAAATAATCCCACTGTTGTCATATTTCGCGAAATTAAACTATTTTCTCAATCAAAATCCCAAAATATGATTCCGATTTAATGTGTGTGTGTGTGTGTGTGTGTGTGTGTGTATGTTGCAGTGACGATTACATCTCAGCCGACCAATGAGTCTGAGTTTCAGTTGTACAGAGTGCTACAACACGCCAATCTGCTCAGCTACTATGACACTTTCATCAGCCAAGGTAAACAAACACACAAACACACACATATATACAGACATCAGATCATATCAGATCATAGGCGGGAGTATGGCGTTTGCAACGGCACTCCCTGATGTGATTTCTGTGTGTATTTTTCAACCTGTAATCAACCAACAGTGCCCTTACTGCTTTTTTGAGTGCCCTTTGTTGGCAATAAAAACATACACACATTCAAACACATACACACACATTTTCCAAACAACCGCAGATACGCAGAACAGGCTACAAAGAAGGGTGATAAAGTATGAGAAGGAAATATAAGAATTTAAGAAGAAGTTGTATTTAATAAGTATAGGAGCATATGTATTTAATATTTTATTTTTTGCTATTATGTTATATATAAAACATGAATATAAATTACATTTATTTAATAGTTTGTTCAATGTGACTTTGTCATACTAAGCTTGTGACATTGTCTGTGTGTTGTGTTGTGTGTGGGGGATGGATGGGGGATGAAGGGGGGGATGATGTACAGCAGTTATGTGAGGCTGGCGAGGATGAGTTTCTTGAGATAATGGCGCTGGTGGGAATGGCAGCCAAGCCGCTACATGTCAGAAGATTGCAGAAAGCCTTGCAAGAATGGGTCAACTGCCCTGGTAACTACTGCAACACACTGCAACACACTGATACACACTGACACACACTGACACATACACACACACACACACACACTGACACACACTGACACACACTGCCACACACTGACACACACTGACACACACTGATACATACTGACACACACACACACACACACTGACACACACTGACACACACTGACACACACTGATACATACTGACACACACACACACACACACACACACTGACACACACTGACACACACTGATACATACTGACACACACTGTCACACACTGATACACACTGACACACACACTGACACACACTGATACACACTGACACACACTGACACACACTGACACACACTGACACACACTGACACACACTGACACACACAAACTGACACACACTGACACACACTGATACACACTGACACACACTGACACTGTCACACACTGATGCATACTGACACACACTGACACACACTGACACACACTGACACACACAAACTGACACACACTGACACACACTGATACACACTGACACACACTGACACTGTCACACACTGATGCATACTGACACACACTGACACACACTGATACATACTGACACACACACACACACACACTGACACACTGACACACACTGACACATACACACACACACACACACACACATATTTCTTACTTATTGACGACAGCAACAACTAATGGTCCAACAAAAGACAACATCATCCTAATAAGCAGCAAATGAACACATGCCAATGTGACAATGTAACAAGCACACAATACTATCTTATGTACACACATTCATACACACACATTCACCCACTGTGTATGTATGTGTATGTGTATGCATGTGTATGTGTGTGTGAGTGTATATATATATATATATTTATATATGTGTGTGTGTATGTATGTGTGTTTGTGTGTATATATGTGTGTATATGTGTGTGGGTGTGTATATATATGTCTTTCTGTTTGTATATGTATATGTATGTATGTGGGTATGTATGTGTGTGTGCACGTGCAGGCAGGTTCCAGGTTCCGTTATTATCAGTAGCAGCCGGAGCTGGCAATTACCTGGCTTCCTCGGCAGTAGCGGCTGCTGCTGCGGCTGCTCGTTCTGCTCTTCCTCTGCCTGTCGTCCTGCCGTCCCCCCACCACTTACTGCCCCATCCCCCCCTCCACTGCCCCCAGCAGGCAGCTCCAGTCATAACAGACAGCAGTAATAGTAGTAGGTTATCTCCGCCTGGCACTGCGACTCCAGTCACGGTTTCTTGCGAGTCAGTCGCGGCCACAATGACAACACACACACTGAGACACAATACTCCATCACCAATCACCGGCTGCTCCCGGGAACACTCTCGATCACCAGCCAACTCACAGGTGAAACACTCACACACTCACTCACACACTCTCTGTCTCCCTGCCTCATATCCTCTTCTATCCTCTTCACCCTAGGAAATTTCATACTCAAATACTGTGTCACCGGGCCAATTTATGTATGTGTGTGTGTTTTTTCATTTATTATTTCGTCCGTATTAATCGTGATGTTATCGTTTCCCCTACTGTCAATAATTATATTTCTGCTCATCTATGTGTGTGTTGATGTATTTGTGTGTCTGTTTGAACTGTTTGTGCGTGCGTATCTCTGTATGTATGTATGTGTGTGTGTGTGTGTGTTGTGTTCAGGAGACGCCGGAAGCAGTGAGTGGCTCGTGCTCTTCTTCCTTCAACACCTGCTGTTCTCAATTACAACAACAACAACGAGCTGCTGACTCCACTGACACGTACCCCTCTTCCTCCTCGCCTCAGGCACTGCACCAGGTCACGCCCCAGCTGTTGCACGCGCAGGTGCAACGTCTGGCAGCCTCGGCGCAGCTGGTGGCCTCCAGTCTGCCCTTCTATGAGCCCCGGCCTGCCAGCGGCAAGAAGAAAGTGTCTCGCGAACTGGAGGTGCCTGTCTCCACTGTTCTCACTGTTATCACTGTCCTAACTGTTGTCACTGTTCTCACTGCCCTAACAGTTCTCACTGTCCTAACTGTTCTCACTGTCCTAACTGTTCTCACTGTCCTAACTGTTCTCACTGTTCTCACTGTCTCCACTGTTCTCACTGTCCTAACTGTTCTTACTGTTCTCACTGTTCTCACTGTTCTCACTGTTCTCACTGTTATCACTGTTCTCACTGTCTCCACTGTTCTCACTGTCCTAACTGTTCTTACTGTTCTCACTGTTCTCACTGTTCTCACTGTTCTCACTGTCCTAACTGTTCTCACTGTTCGTACTGTTCTCAGTGTTCTCACTGTTCTCACTGTCCTAACTGTTCTCACTGTTCTCACTGTTATCACTGTTCTCACTGTTCTCACTGTTATCACTGTTCTCACTGTTATCACTGTCCTAACTGTTATCTTTGTTCTCACTGTTCTCACTGTTCTCACTGTTCGTACTGTTCTCACTGTTCTCACTGTTATCACTGTTCTCACTGTTCTCACTGTCCTAACTGTTCTCACTGTCCTAACTGTTCTCACTGTTCTCACTGTCTCCACTGTTCTCACTGTCCTAACTGTTCTTACTGTTCTCACTGTTCTCACTGTTCTCACTGTTCTCACTGTTATCACTGTTCTCACTGTCTCCACTGTTCTCACTGTCCTAACTGTTCTTACTGTTCTCACTGTTCTCACTGTTCTCACTGTCCTAACTGTTCTCACTGTTCGTACTGTTCTCAGTGTTCTCACTGTTCTCACTGTCCTAACTGTTCTCACTGTTCTCACTGTTATCACTGTTCTCACTGTTCTCACTGTTATCACTGTTCTCACTGTTATCACTGTCCTAACTGTTATCTTTGTTCTCACTGTTCTCACTGTTCTCACTGTTATCACTGTTCTCACTGTTATCACTGTTATCACTGTTATCACTGTTACCACTGTTATCACTGTTATCACTGTTATCACTGTCTACACTGTTCTCACTGTTCTCACTGTTCTCACTGTCCTCACTGTTATCACTGTTCTCACTGTTCTCACTGTTCTCACTGTCTCCATTGTTATCGCTGTTCTCACTGTTATCACTGTTATCACTGTTATCACTGTTATCACTGTTATCACTGTTCTCACTGTTCTCACTGTTCTCACTGTTCTCACTGTTCTCACTGTTCTCACTGTTCTCACTGTTCTCACTGTTCTCACTGTTCTCATTGTCTCCATTGTTATCACTGTTCTCACTGTTCTCACTGTTATCACTGTTCTCACTGTTATCACTGTTATCACTGTTCTCATTGTTCTCACTGTCCTAACTGTTTTCACTGTCCTAACTGTTCTCACTGTTATCACTGTCTACACTGTCTCCACTGTTCTCACTGTTCTCACTGTCCTAACTGTTCTCACTGTTATCACTGTCTACACTGTATCCACTGTTCTCACTGTTTTCACTGTCCTAACTGTTCTCACTGTTATCACTGTTCTCACTGTTCTCACTGTCCTAACTGTTCTCACTGTTATCACTGTTCTCACTGTTCTCACGGTTCTCACTGTTCTCACTGTCTCCACTGTTATCACTGTTATCACTGTTATCACTGTTATCACTGTTATCACTGTTATCACTGTTATCACTGTTATCACTGTTATCACTGTTCTCACTGTTCTCACTGTTCTCACTGTTATCACTGTTCTCACTGTTCTCACTGTTCTCATTGTCTCCATTGTTATCACTGTTCTCACTGTTCTCACTGTTATCACTGTTCTCACTGTTATCACTGTTATCACTGTTCTCATTGTTCTCACTGTCCTAACTGTTCTCACTGTTCTCACTGTTATCACTGTTCTCACTGTCTCCACTGTTCTCACTGTTATCACTGTCCTTATTGTTCTCACTGTCTCCATTGTTCTCACTGTTCTCACTGTTCTCACTGTCCTAACTGTTCTCACTGTCCTAACTGTTCTCACTGTCTCCACTGTTCTCACTGTTCTCAATGTTCTCACTGTATGTGTGTATGTGTGTGTAGGTGTGTGTGTCAAGAACTACTAAATAGTCCTTGGTGTTTGTGTGTATGTGTATATATATATATATATATATATATATATATATATATATATATATATATATATATATTTATGTGTATTTGTGTATGTGTGTATGTATATTTCCATGTATGTCTATGTATGTGTATACGTGTATGTATGTCTGTGTTATGTATGTGTGTATTTGTGTATGTGTTATGTGTGTGTTATGAGTTTGTTTGTGTGTGTGTTGTGATATATGTATATATAGATGTATATATGTATGTTTGTGTGTGTGTTATGATATATGTATATATAGATGTATATATGTATGTTTGTGTGTGTCGTGGTGACTAGTTGGTGATCAATATGAGTGCTGATGAGCCGAAGCGCATGCACTTGTTACGAAGATACGCCGCCATTTACGGCCGTTTTGACTGCAAGAGACGGGCTGAAAAACCTCTGACATTACACGAGGTAGCACCCCAAATAATATGCACGTGAATACATTGAAAATGCCGCATTTATTATCAATTTTTTTATCAAATTCATTTGTTCAAATTTGCTTTCAAGCCTGGTTTTATACAGGAATCAATATATTGGAAAATGTTATGATATGTCCTAGGAATTATAGTGGTGTGGAGGTTATATTTTCCGTGTCTGGTCAATTTTATCAGTTAATAAGCACACACATGTGTTGATGATGTCAGGTTTCTGTGAACGAGGCTGCTGCGCAAATATGTGCCCACGTTCCTGCTCTGTTAACGAGACGGGACGAGTTGTTCCCCCTGGCTAGACAAGTGGTGCGTCACTCGGGATACCAGTACTCCAAGGGTCACTCAAGGCGAGTACCGCACCACTTCTTATACAGTACTGTGTCCTGCAATCTCGACGTCGGGCAATAACTTCAACTATTGGCTTCAACTATACAATTATACTTGTACTGCACTCAAAATTCCTCTTCTTACTTAGTATATTGAAAAAATATTGAAAAATATTCTATGTAGCAAACTACTGGATAATCAATATTTTAATAAATTAAAAATGATATATTGTATTATAATAAATAATCAACAGTAGAATAATATAAATAATAGTAACAATCAAAAGATAAATACAATAAATGTATTGAAAAATTTAGTTAATGAATATTAAATTAATATGATTTATTTTTGCGTTTTTGTTTGAAAAATTTTGCGTTTGAATATTTTGATAACACTTTCTATATTAACTATATCATCATTATTTTCAGAATATTTCATAATACTCTACAAGTTATTATATTAATGTATTATTTGTTAATTTAATATTTTCCTATTTAGTTAGCATTTATGTTGGTCAGAAGAGAGATATTGCTGTTTTTGTTGTTGTTTGACAATCGTGGCGTGCGTGTGTGTGTGTGTGCGGCAATTGTGGCGCAGGTCGCAGGGAGCGCAGTGTTACTCGCCACGAGACTACCGTCCACCTGACGAGACATCTAATGATGATGAACTGGCAGTTGGTGGTGGAGGTGTCAGTGAGGAAGCAGATTGCAAGCGCGTGCGTCTTGACTCCTCGTCACCTCAACCTCTCTCTGCATCCTGTCACGTGCCACATACAGTGTCCGACTCTCCGCACTGGACTCACAGACAGGCGAGCGCCATACTGACACACTGACACACACTGACACACTGACACACTGACACACTGACACACACACTGACACACACTGACACACACTGATACACTGACACACTGACACACACTGACACACACACTGACACACTAACTAACACTGATACACACTGATACACACTGACACACACTGACACACACTGCCACACACTGACACTCACACACACTGATACACACTGACACTGACACACTGACACACTGACACACTGACACACTGACACACACACACACTGACACACTGACACACTGACACACACACTGACACACTAATTGGCACACAGATTGGCACGGTTTTGCCAAGTCAAGACAATATGTCACTTGTCCAGTGAACAAGTGTGAAAACGTGTTGTTAATATTGTTGTTATTGTTGATATTGTTGTTAAAGTATATATTAATTGTTAATGTTGTCAATGTTAATGCTGTTAATATTGTTGAAGTTAATGTTGTTAATGTTAATGTTGTTAATGTTAATGTTGTTAATGTTAATGTTGTTAATGTTAATGTTGTTAATGCTAATGTTGTTAATGTTAATGTTGTTAATGTTATTGTTGTTAATGTTAATGTTGTTAATGTTATTGTTAATGTTATTGTTAATGTTAATGTTGTTAATGTTAATGTTGTTAATGTTAATGTTGTTAATGTTAATGTTATTAATATTGTTGTTATTGTTCATATCGTTGATATTGTTGTTAATATTGTTGTTATTGTTCATATTGTTGATATTGTTGTTAATATTGTTGTTATTGTTCATATTGTTGTTATTGTTGTTAATGTTTTTAAAGTGAATATTAATTGTTAATGTTGTTGAAGTTAATGTTGTTAATGTTAATGTTGTTAATGTAAATGTTGTTAATGTTAATGTTGTTAAAGATAATGTTGTTAAAGATAATGTTGTTAAGGTTGTTAATGTTGTTGAAAATGTTAATGTTGTTGTTAATGTTAATGTTGGTGGTAATGTTAATGTTGGTGTTAATGTTAATGCTGTTGTTAATGTTAATGTTGTTGTTAATGTTAATGTTGTTGTTAATGTTAATGTTGTTAATGTTAATGTTGTTAATGTTAATGTTGTTGTTTATGTTAATGTTGTTGTTAATGTTGTTGTTAATGTTAATGTTGTTGTTAATGTTAATGTTGTTGTTAATGTTGTTGTTGTTGTTGTTGTTGTTGTTGTTGACTGGATTCAGGAGCGACTGGAGCAGATATCAGATGAGTTGGCTGAGCTGCGTAGTCGAGATGAACAGCTGCGTTCAGCTGCAGCTCAGCTGAATCAGCCGTCTCGTGACTCAGCAGTCATCACTCCTCTGTACTCGCAAATTGACCGCGTTAACAATAAACAGAAACAACTGATGGAAGAACAGAAATCACTGATCAACTCCGACAAACAGTCAGTGCTCAACACACACACTGTCATACTGTTATACTGTTATACTGTTATACTGTTATACTGTCATACTGTCATACTGTCATACTGTCATACTGTCATACTGTTATACTGTTATACTGTTATACTGTCATACTGTCATACTGTCATACTGTCATACTGTTATACTGTTATACTGTTATACTGTCATACTGTCACTGTCACTGTCACTGTCACTGTCACTGTCACTGTCACTGTCACTGTCACTGACATACTGTTATACTGTTATACTGTCATACTGTTATATTGTCATACTGTCATACTGTCATACTGTTATACTGTTATACTGTTATATTGACACTGTTATACTGTCATACTGTCATACTGTCATACTGTTATACTGTCATACTGTTATACTGTCATACTGTCATACTGTCATACTGTTATACTGTCATACTGTTACACTGTCATACTGTCATACTGACACACTGTCATACTGTCATACTGACATACTGTTATACTGTTATACTGTCATACTGTCATACTGTTATACTGTTATACTGTTATACTGTCACACTGTTATACTGACACACTGTCATACTGTCATACTGTCATACTGTTACACTGTTATACTGTCATACTGACACACTGTCATACTGTTATACTGTTATACTGTCATACTGTTATACTGACATACTGTCATACTGTCATACTGTCACTGTCACTGTCACACTGTCACACTGTCATACTGTTATACTGTTATACTGTCATACTGTTACACTGTCATACTGTTATACTGACACACTGTCATACTGTCATACTGACACACTGACATACTGTTATACTGTCATACTGTTATACTGACATACTGTCATACTGTCATACTGTCACTGTCACTGTCATACTGTTACACTGCCATACTGTTATACTATCATACTGTCATACTGTCATACTGTCATACTGTCATACTGTTATACTGTTATACTGTTATACTGTCGTACTGTCATACTGTTATACTGTTATACTGTCATACTGGCATACTGACATACTGTCATACTGTTATACTGTTATACTGTCATACTGTTACACTGTCATACTGTTATACTGACACACTGTCATACTGTCATACTGACACACTGACATACTGTTATACTGTCATACTGTTATACTGACATACTGTCATACTGTCATACTGTCACTGTCACTGTCACACTGTCATACTGTTATACTGTCATACTGTCATACTGTCATACTGTCATACTGTCACTGTCACTGTCACACTGTCACACTGTCATACTGTCATACTGTTATACTGTCATACTGACACACTGTTATACTGTTATACTGTTATACTGTCATACTGTTATACTGTCATACTGTTATACTGTTATACTGACATACTGTTATACTGTCATACTGGCATACTGACATACTGTTATACTGACACTGTCATACTGTCATACTGTCATACTGTTATACTGTCATACTGTTATACTGTTATACTGTCATACTGTTACACTGTCATACTGTTATACTGACACACTGTCATACTGTCATACTGACACACTGACATACTGTTATACTGTCATACTGTTATACTGACATACTGTCATACTGTCATACTGTCACTGTCACTGTCATACTGTTACACTGCCATACTGTTATACTATCATACTGTCATACTGTCATACTGTCATACTGTCATACTGTTATACTGTTATACTGTTATACTGTCATACTGTTATACTGTTATACTGTTATACTGTCATACTGTCATACTGTCATACTGTCATACTGTCATACTGTTATACTGTTATACTGTCATACTGTCACTGTCACTGTCACTGTCACTGTCACTGTCACTGTCACTGACATACTGTTATACTGTTATACTGTCATACTGTTATATTGTCATACTGTCATACTGTCATACTGTTATACTGTTATACTGTTATATTGACACTGTTATACTGTCATACTGTCATACTGTCATACTGTTATACTGTCATACTGTTATACTGTCATACTGTCATACTGTCATACTGTTATACTGTCATACTGTTACACTGTCATACTGTCATACTGACACACTGTCATACTGTCATACTGACATACTGTTATACTGTTATACTGTCATACTGACATACTGTTATACTGTCATACTGTTATACTGACATACTGTCATACTGTCATACTGTCACTGTCACTGTCATACTGTTACACTGCCATACTGTTATACTATCATACTGTCATACTGTCATACTGTCATACTGTTATACTGTTATACTGTTATACTGTCGTACTGTCATACTGTTATACTGTTATACTGTCATACTGGCATACTGACATACTGTCATACTGTTATACTGTTATACTGTCATACTGTTACACTGTCATACTGTTATACTGACACACTGTCATACTGTCATACTGACACACTGACATACTGTTATACTGTCATACTGTTATACTGACATACTGTCATACTGTCATACTGTCACTGTCACTGTCACACTGTCATACTGTTATACTGTCATACTGTCATACTGTCATACTGTCATACTGTCACTGTCACTGTCACACTGTCACACTGTCATACTGTTATACTGTTATACTGTCATACTGTCATACTGTCATACTGTTATACTGTCATACTGTTATACTGTTATACTGTCATACTGTTATACTGTTATACTGTCATACTGTTATACTGTCATACTGTTACACTGTCATACTGTCATACTGACATACTGACACACTGTCACTGTCATACTGTTATACTGTTATACTTTTATAATGTTTTACTGTCATACTGTCATACTGACATACTGACACACTGTCACTGTCATACTGTTATACTGTTATACTTTTATAATGTTATACTGTCATACTGTCATACTGACACACTGTCACTGTCATACTGTTATACTGTTATACTTTTATAATGTTATACTGACACTGTCATACTGACACACTGTTATACTGACACTGTCATACTGACAAATACACACAAACACACACACACACACACACACACACATGTGTGTGTGTGTGGGTGTGAGCGTTAGTGTGGCTGTTATTGTGAATGTTATTGCGGGTGTTAGTGTGTTAGTGGGAGTGTTAGTGTGAGTGTTGGTGTGTGAGTGGTATTATGAGTGTTAGTGTGAGTGTTATTATGAGTGTTAGTGTGAGTGTTGGGGTGTGTGTGTGAGAGAGCAGCTGCTACTTTTTGCAGAGGTGACCCTGTCAATTAGTCATTCCACGATTTGTACAAAAACATCGACTGTATCTCATTATATCTCTCTTTTTCTCTCCTGTTGCAGATATCCTCCTCTCTCTCTCTCTCTCTCTCTCTCTCTCTCTCTGTTTCTCCTGTCTTCTTCATTGTTTTTGCGTGTGAGGCAGTGTGACTTTTTCCCCTGTGATGTTTTTATCGCTGCTCAGGTGGTTGTTTGAAGAGGCCTCGCTCGCTCACACACTCACACACTCACTCACTCACTCACTCACACACTCACTCACTCACTCACTCACTCAGCGTGGGTTTAGCTACTGGTTCTAGTCTAGTCACTGGTCCCAATGTCTCTTCTTCTGACCATGCTGTTGTGCCATTGCTGACCAGTCTTCCAACAACCACACACACCAACACACACTAACACACACTAACACACACTAACACACACTAACACACACTAACACACACTAACACACACTAACACACACTAACACACACTAACACACACTAACACACACTAACACACACTAACACACACTAACACACACTAACACACACTAACACACACTAACACACATTAACACACACTAACACACACTAACACACACTAACACACACTAACACACACTAACTCACACTAACACACATTAACACACATTAACACACACTAACACACACAT
>OU696589.1:7385682-7450682 GCA_916048095.2 Sacculina carcini
ATCACTTCTTCATCTTAATGTTGCGCAATACCGTATCTTTGTCAGTCATGTGCTCGCTGATACATACACTCGCTCGCAATGCTAGCACACAAACATACATACACATTGTGCTGGCGAGGAGATGAAGGGGAGCAGAGGAAGCAGAAACCAGAGAACAGTAACAGCAGCAGTAATTGTGACAACACAACAGTACATCAGCACACACAAGTATTCTCCTTGTCACAACGCCACAACTATGTCACCAGTACGCTATCCATCGCGATATCACAAATATACTGGCTTCCACAATCTCACTATCACAGTACCTATTGGCTAATTATACCTAATTTGTACGTGCATGTGCATGTGTGTGTGTTGTGTGTGTTGTGTAGGTTCTTCAAGCCGTACATGGATTACGATGATGAAGACTCGCTGGGAAGTGCTGCGTCCCCGGCGGTGAGTGTGTTGAGCCATTGTACAGCGGGTCTCAACACCAGTCTAGATTCAGAGACAACGCAAAATCCTTCTTTTATTAATGTCCAGGGGCAGAGAAAGAGGCGATATAGAGATGATTATCACGCTGTTACATCACTGCAAAATCTGATTAATTCTGTATTTTATAGTGCCGGAAAAAGCCATTGAACCATTGCTGTGAAATTGAAGGAAACTAGAAACTGAATGTCATCACTCAGGGACAGACTGTTTGAAGATTTCATCTGAAAGTTACAAATAATTGTTCTAGATGTATGTTTTAAACTGGCATCAATTAAACCACAGTAAAATCACTATTTGTAGATTAATAATTTATCTCTCATTTGTGATTGTATGTGTGTGTGTGTGTGTGTGTGTGTGTGTGTGTGTGTGTGTGTGTGTGTGTGTGTGTGTAGGGAGGTGGTTGTGACAGTTCAAAAGACGAAGATGTTCTCACAGAATCTGGACAGACCAGCGCTCACAAACAAAACATACCAGTGAGTTTACTACGTGAATAACTAAATACAGCACAAGTGTTGAATAGAGCAGCTTGCAGGGTCCTATATGCCTGTATATTATTTCATACCAGCTCTTGTATCCAAGCTGAATAGTTAGTGCATTTTTCTCTGTCATTGAGTGTGGCTGTCTTGTGGCAGGTATCTGGTAGCTAGGTGCCGGCTGGGGAAAATACTAGATGAATGTGACATTGGTGTCTGTCTGTCTGTCCGTTTAAAACGATCTTCTATAGAATACTGAAATATCTTCTAAACGTTGCTGCGAGGGTTTTAAACGCAGGCATCAGTGCAGCGTGGACGCGAACAATAGCATTGCTAAACTTCACACAACCTCGCTAAACATACACACACACACACACGGAAGTTATTTGCCTAATAAAAAGTGTTGCTGGCAAGCACAGGTACACACACACACACACACACACACACGTGCATATTCGAGCTGCGTTTCACGTGACTATGCACGCGGGCACATACTTGCCGGACGAGAAAAAGTGCGTGTTTTGTTGACGGGCGACCAGTGTAGAACAGCTGACTAGAAAGTGGTGACTTTTTTCACCAGCCCGTCTCAAAACTACACCACTACACTGCTGCTGCTCTGATACACACACACACACACACACACACACACACACACACACACACACACACATACAAACAGCCAAGTCGACTCGCATGATTTTCACACGTCTCAGATGCCAAGTTGAAGATAACTCGAGTGCCAGTGCATTGCGCGAGCTAATTCTCCGTCTCGCCGTCTCACCGTCACAGTGCAAATGATGCAGCTGCTGTTCTGTTATGTCTGGTGTCCGGTTGTCATGGCAACGCTCATATAATTAACATACTTCACAACACAATGAATCCATTGCTATGTGAATAAAACAACAATCAATAATTCCTCACTTGCTGTTGGTTCGTGTGTAGTAAGAAAGTGTATTCCAGCGATATGCACGATATTAATTATTGTGGTATATATTATTATCAACACATGAGTTGAGAACAATTACTGTACAGCACACAACTCCTGAATCAGTGATAAGATTGGTGGGAACAACCTTAGCAATTTATCAGGCTGCTTTATGCGTATTTTTCCGATGTAAAATAGTGGCGATCCTTTATCATTTGCCGTCTTAAATATAATGTGTATCATGTATATTTATCATATCTGATAACAGAGCGATGGTGTAAATATGTGTACATATTATGTCTGAACATTTGTGTGTGTGTGTGAGTGTTGTGTGTATGCGTGCACTTGTATGTGTGTGTGCGTGTGTGAGTGTGTGCTAGTGTGTGTTAGAGTGTGTGTGTGGGTGTGTGTATGTGTGAGTGTGTGTGTGTGTGTGTGTGTGCGAGAAAGTTATTATACCATGAATTCTTCTACCGTTTGTGTGGTTTGTAATAGTGAGTGAATGAGTATTGGAGTTAAGTATTGAGGCGAGCTTGTGCACTCATCTGTGTATGTTGTGTTGCAGAATTGTGCCAGTGATTTGTCAGTTGTAAGAAGCTGGCAGAGAAAGTCGCCACTGCGCCAGTCTCGCCACAACTCGGTGATTGCGGCGAATTCCAGCGATGCGCCAGTTTTTCACGAGCAAAAGGTGCGTGTATTGTGTCTGTCTGTACATCTGACAGTTCGACATAGAATCACACAGTTTGAGTCGATACTTGTCGTCAACAGGCAGCTACGAACAATGTGAACGCTGAACAAAATGAACAGACAATTAATGAATGCGATACGGAGTTATGAGATGAGTGGCGGATCTAAGAAACTCATACATACAATATACTTGCAGAATACATATACATTGCATATACTGTCGTCAGTTTGACGGCGTCGTGATGTTGTGATGTTGTGATGTTGTGATGTTGTGATGATGTGATGTTGTGATGTTGTGATGTTGTGATGTTGTGTGAACCAGGTGGTGGCATCCTCGGCAGGCACAATCATAGCCGTTACTAACCCTGCTCTGAAGATGTCTGCCGTCGTGACTGGGGCGTCCATCACACCCACGCTGACAACACATGACCACGAGGATAGCACACACGCAGTCAGTCTGGTGTGTCAGCGAGTTAAGCGAGAAAGAACGACGGCGTCTACATCTCCTACTGCTGTCTCGGCCACCTCATCACAGACTCGTAATAACTGTCATCGCGCCTCAGTCGTCGAGTGATGTTCATCTCTCAGTCACAAACACACACACACACACACACACAGTCTCTCTGTCTCTCTCTCACGCTGATGCACCGTGCTAATGTATTGCTTAATATGGTGCTGTGATTCAGCACAACATCAATATTTTCCTAGCCCTGCTTGAATCACACGACTTTTCTCGGATGATTTTTGTACGATCGTCACTGTGCCTCGCTGCACCAAAACCACGTGTCTGTTCGGTGTTGTGTTCTCGCTGTCGAATATTTCCTGCATGTGCTCATTGCCACGGCTCGACCCCACACAATGATGATAGCAAGACAGTCTGCTACGGCATCAAGGAAGGAAGGAAGTGAGGAAGTGTTCAAGGAAGGAAGTGTTCTGCTACGGCATCATTTCTTCCTCATCTCCACCTGCTGATTCGTCCGCTCCGTGTTGATCGTTGCTAGATCCTGCAACTGCGATACAGTTGAGAAAGTCGTGTTGACTCTCGGAGGGTGGCCAGGAGTGCATGTATGATAGATTCCACACACACAGATACTAGAAGTGCGTGTGATAATGTGTGTATAATGTGAGTGTGCAAGACTACACACACACACACACACATACTGTGGGTCTTGTTGGTGTATGAATGATCTCGTGTGAGGGAAGACACTTTCAAAGGTCTCTAAAAATTGTATGATTCCTAAATGTTTATCGAATGTGATCATGCGTCAAGCCATCTAGTGTTCACTATATTATGTGTCAGTGAGTGAGTGAGTGAGTGAGTGAGTGAGTGAGTCAGTGAGTGAGTGAGTGAGTGAGTGAGTGAGTGAGTGAGTGAGTGAGCGAGCGAGTGAGTGAGTGAGTGAGTGAGTGAGTGAGTTTGTGTGAGTGAGTGAGTTTGTGAGAACCTGTGACCAAGACGCGCAGTGTGTTCCAATCTACGCGTCCACATTTCCTCCAGTATATCCAGCACTGAAAACATGTGTGTGTGTGTGTGTTTTGTGTGTGTGTGAAAGCGGCCGCCCAACCTTGTTATTTATTCTAAGTCATCGTAGCATTACGCAGGCTTTTTGAGCCCATGCTCGTGCTGATTATAATGTTGTGTGCTGCTTATATATATATATGCTTAGTGGAACTTGGTTCTCAGAGAACCACGTCGGTTCCAAGTATCTGCCACCTAGTGTAAAATGACCGAGTCATTTCTAAACACCGTCACGTGGCACATGCTGAGAGCACGTGTTAGCTATATGTAGACCACTGGATATTGGAGTTGTAACAACGCCAGCATTTGATGCACACATACACAGACAATATTACTATTAGCACGACACACACATACACATACACACACACATACAATATTACTATTAGCACGACACACACACTGACACATACACATACAATATTACTATTAGCACGACACACACACACTGACACATACACATACAATATTACTATTAGCACGACACACACACTGACACATACACATACAATATTACTATTAGCACGACACACACACATACAATATTACTATTAGCACGACACACACACTGACACATACACATACAATATTACTATTAGCAAGACACACACACTGACACATACACATACAATATTACTATTAGCACGACACACACACTGACACACACACATACAATATTACTATTAGCACGACACACACACATACAATATTACTATTAGCACGACACAAACACACTGACACATACACATAATATTACTATTAGCACGACACACACACATACAATATTACTATTAGCACGACACACACACACTGACACATACACATAATATTACTATTAGCACGACACACACACTGACACACACACATACAATATTACTATTAGCACGACACACACTGACACATACACATACAATATTACTATTAGCACGACACACACGCACACACACACACACACACACGCGCACGCGCATGTAGAAGAGCAGCACGTGAGACCGGTGCCGTGAGCACGGTCAGAAACCATCCACTATGTTGTCAGTACGTGTGTGTATGTGTGTGTGTGCGTGTGTATGAGTTGGCATTTGAAGATTGCATGAAGAACAATTCAATGTTCACATATGTACTACTTTCCGTACACAAAAGCATATGTACACATGATATTCGTCTGGTGTGTGTTTGAGTGTGTTGTACGCACTTGTATCTGTTCGAATATGTATTCAATACACGATCAGAGAATGACGTATTGTGATTGACTCGTCGACATATACACTGCGCATACTAACTTAACAATGGGAATACAAGACTGAAAGCACTGGCGGAACCAGAGGGGGGTTTAGGGGGATGACACCCCCAAATGTTTCCATCAACTCCTCATATACAAGAAGCTCACTAAAATACGTCAAGAAAAATAATGTTTCTGTATAATTTGTTGATATAAGCATGATCGCAAATACGTTGTATAATGATACATGGACATGACTGATCATGTCATGCACCCCCAAATTCAGTCTTCCTATAATTAATTCAGCCCCCCCCTAAAAAATTGCACCCTGGATCCGCCACTGACTGAGAGCAGAAATACAGCGTGCTGGGGTTTCATCACTGTTTATTGAACCCATGAGGAATCATCAATATTTACACCAGTATTTTACACGTGTGTGCGTGTTCACACATGCGATATAAATTCCTAGCAGAAGCACATAATGAAGGCGCGAATACGCGGCGCCAAGACGAGTTAAGCGGGCGGTGCAGGAGCGCAGTCAGCAATACAGGAAATTGGCGGCCATGAGCAGTTCAAGCGCCACCTTGGGATCGATCTGGAAGTCGGGAATCTCGGTGGAACTGTTGGTGTAGCGCACCTTGTACGTGAAGTACATGCACACCATTTGCAGCACGTGCGACGGGATCTCCTTGAAGGTCACCTCGTTGGTCTCGTTCTCGCGGAACTGGCCCGGCCCGCTGAGCATGTTGCGAATGGTGCCCGATGTGAGCGCGTGCTCGCGTTTCACAATGAACTCATGGTTGTCAGACGAGCGCAGCTTGACGTAGGTGGCGTCTGGTCCCTCGCAGCCGCCGTACACGGGCTCTTGGTCGGGCTCCATCTGCTCCGCTGAGTCGGTCATTTCGGCCTCGGTGCCAACCACTGCTAACACACAAATCACATCGAACAATGCATAATCGAACAAGAAAATGTGTAAATTCACTTCTGCAGAAACCAAAGAGAGACTCAAAATCAGGTCAGATCAGTTTTCTGTCATTTTCAATTATTGTTTTACTTGATTCTAGGAAAAAGTTTCTGCTTTCATTTATTGTGAGTCCCAAATATTTCGTATTTCGCTTAAATGCCAAGATTTTGAATTTGTTATTGATAATTTCCAGGCCGTATCTACCGCTAAATTATTCCACTTTGATCATTTCTATACATTATGATGTATTGTTAACTACACTTGTTAAGTACGGTTAAACATGCATAGAAAACAATTAGTAAATCAGCTATATATTACATTCACACATTTACATAACATTAATACATAATTACAATAACGAAACAATACAATAAGATACGATACCCGCAGCGGCTGAACACGAATACACGGGGAGCACGAATAAGTCGCGGGAGCACAATGAAGCGAGCGAACACTCTAGCACTGTGTGACAGCACGCACTATTCTCGACTGACTTGTCCAACACCTGTAGCACCGGCCGGAATACCTTCACTCCAAGTAGGACACCGGTCACGTGACCGTCTGGAAGGTGCCGTGCCATGTCTGAGCAAACAGTCGTGTGAATTGTCGCGGGAAATAGCGGGACTACGATCGTCGTGGGTGGTGTGAACACACAGTAGTACTTCCGCCGGCTTGCGTGGAGAATGGGCAGCGCACACAGGCGGCTCAGACAGAGAGACACAAGCACACACGCGGCGCGAATATACAGCGCGACACAAACACGACATAGCCAGACGGCGATGACATAGCCAGACGGCGATGACATAGCCAGACGGCGACGTAAACACACGGCGCAAATAGGCGACGAAAATATCACATCCGGTGGTGTGCACGGTGCGAACATACATACAATCATATTGCGAAGTGTGTAAATTTACACAATGAAATGAATTTATGTAATGAAACAAACACGCAACGAATATAACGCAAACACACGCACAACATAAACATGCAACGCATAAACTAAAATAATACAACGACAATCAATACAAAAGAAGCATGTGTGTGTGAATAAGTGTGTACGCCACAGGAGCCCCCTCCTCAGATCAGGGCGAGAAACGAACAGGTGGCCTGATGCGTCGGCCTGATCGAGAATGAATGTGTTGTGGCGTTGCTGTGTCATCGGATAATTGTTGCTCTGCTGGACGTGTACCAGCATGTTGTTGTGGCACTGGAACCGCGAACAATGTGCTATCTGTCTCCGGCGTTGGCAGTATATTGTTGTCAATGAAGGCTGGTCGCAGTCGGTCAATGTTGACGACATCTGAGCCATTGCGTTCAATGGTGTACGTCTTCGGTGTTCTGTTGAGCACCTTGTACGGCCCGTCGTACACCGGCTGCAATGGACGGCGATGACCGTCGTGCCGCACAAACACGAAGTCGGCCGAATCCAGCGCAGGCAGCTTGAAGACTGCTTTTGTAGAAGAACACCCACACATATGGGTTATTCAGCTGGATCTGTATTTCGCTAGGGCTCAAATAACAGACGACATGCTTCGTTTTCAAACTGCAGCGTCTCTTCTGCCTCCCCATCATGTGATGGAATTTATCGACATGATTCGACAGCCGCCAGCCGATGCTTACACGCAGCTTTGTCAGGCTCTGCAGGCTCGCTTAGGCAAGACGACTGAACAAAAACTACGCTCAGTGCTGGAATCACAAGAGCTCGGAGACCGTCGTCCCAGCCAGTATCTACGGCATCTCCAAGAATTGACACGGCCGTATGTCAAAGACGGTGAGTCACCTTTGCTGAGACAAATATTTTTGAAGGGCATGCCTGAGGACGTAATGCCTTTCTTGCAGTTTTTTCCCGACGACACTCTGCTTGACACACTGGCAGGTACGGCAGATAGAATTATTTCTGCCATGCCACGCGCCAAGGCAGCAATAAACAGGGTACAGTGTTCTGAAGCCGCCGCTGATACTACTTGCACTCAAGCTCAGCAAAACATGGAAGAGCTAAAGACAATCAAACAGCAGCTAAATGAAATTCAGCGAATGCTCAGCAGATTGTCAACCGAACAGCGAACGTCGCGTAGTCGCGCAAATTCTTCAGAGCGGCAATCACGCACCCAACGCACCAAATCTCCGCGAAAATCTGCCGCATCCGGAGAACAGACAACAGGTGAGCACAGTGCACCACCAGACAAGAAATACTGCTGGTATCACTGTAAATTCGGTGATAAAGCTCACACTTGTGTGAAACCCTGTTCGTTTCATTTAAACTGAACGGAGGGCGTGAAAGATCGCCTATTTCACCCCTCACATCATCCATCCAAGGCGACAATTCTTTACCATTTTATATCCGCGATCCAACAACAGGCTGCAGTTTTCTCATCGACACTGGCGCTCAATATAGTTTATTGCCCGCCAAATGCAAACTGGTGCGTAGCTCCACTGCTTCACAGCCAGTGAAATCTCCCTTGGTGCTACAAGCTGTGAATTCATCTCGCATCAACACCTACGGAAGTATTTCTACCTGCGTGTCTTTAGGTCTCAGACGCAATTTTCACTGGACCTTTATAATTGCCGATATTGACACAGCCATCATTGGTATCGACTTTCTCTCTCACCACAATATCAACGTTATCCCACGTGAACGTCAAATTGTGGACGGCGAAACCGGTTTGAAAGCCACAGGCATAACTCGCCGGAACTCGCTCAATATTTCAGTGTGCGCTCCTCAGCACGACAAAGTGTATGTAGATTTACTGTCAAAGTACCCTGGGTTGTTGTCTCCAATGGTATTTACTAGTACATCTAATCATGGCGTTTTTCATCGCATTCAAACACGAGGAAAGCCTGTTTTTTGCCGCCCGCGAAAGCTTGATGCGGCCAGGCTTAAGATAGCCAAAGATGAGTTCCAACGCATGCTCGATCAAGGTATAATACGCCCTAGCCAGAGTCCGTACGCGTCTGCCCTACACTTGGTGCCAAAAGCGCGAGATGGCGAATGGAGGCCATGCGGAGACTACAGAGCTCTGAATAATATCACAGTACCCGATAGATATCCAATTCCCTATTTACAAGATTTTACAGCAGCTCTGCACGGAACCAACATATTCACCAAAATAGATCTGGTGAAAGCATTCTTTCAAGTGCCTGTATATCCACAAGATATTTCAAAGACTGCCATTTGTACACCCTTTGGATCCTTTGAAATGCTGCGAATGCCTTTTGGCTTGCGTAACAGCGCGCAAACCATGCAGCGTCTGCTGGATACAATTCTTCGAGGACTTGATTTCATATTCGTCTACATTGACGATATTTTGATTGCTAGCAAATCAGAAACCGAGCATTTGAGACATTTAGATATAGTTTTTGATCGGTTACATGCACATGATATTAAGATTAATATCGAGAAATGTGTTTTTGGCAAGCGCGAAATAACCTTTTTAGGTCACAGAATCACCGAACGCGGCATCTCACCGCATGACGGTGCAACGAAGGCTATCACCGAATACCCACGTCCTGTTTCGCACCAACAATTGCGCAGGTATTTAGGCATGGTGAATTTTTATCATCGTTTCTTGCCGAACGCCGCGACTCTTCTCGCGCCCCTCCATCGTTTGCTGACAAATAACGCCAAGCGCTCCAAGGTGCCTGTCGTGTGGACAGATGAGGCAGAGCAAGCATTTGATGAGAGTAAAGCCGCTCTCAGCTCAGCTACTATCCTTTGCCATCAGAACGAATCAGCTCAACTTGGGTTATTCACTGACGCCAGCAATTCAAGTATAGGTGCTGTACTACAACAACTGAGTGACGGTGTCTGGCAGCCATTAGCCTTTTGGTCTAAGCAGCTCAACTCCGCTCAAACAATGTATAGCGCTTTTGGTCGCGAGGTACTTGCTGTTTACTTATCGGTGCGTCATTTTCGTCCATACTTGGAGGGTCGTGAATTTATCATCTTCACCGACCACAAACCTATTGTGCACGCTATTAGAGCACCCACAGCTAATCATTCACCACGTGAGCAGCGTCATTTGGATTTTATCCTGCAATTTACGTCAGATGTGCGTCACATCAGTGGTAAAGACAATGTTGTCTCAGACGCTCTATCTAGAATATGTTCTTGCAGTGATTTACCAAGTGTTAATATCAGAGATATGGCAGAATCACAGCAAGCCCAGTCCGATTTAATCGATTCAGCGGGTAGTTTAAAGTTGCAGTGGATTGAATTTCCCGCCATTTCCGACCGCAAACTCCTGTGCGACACGTCCTTAGACAAGCCACGCCCCTTTGTGCCTGAAGCAATGCGTAGGCGTGTTTTCCAGTCACTTCACAATATGTCTCACCCGGGTCGAACCGCCACGCTCAAGCTTATAGCTGAACGGTTTGTTTGGCCGAACATGCGCAAAGACGTTGCTAGTTGGACACGCACTTGTTTACAGTGTCAACAATCGAAGGTCTCACGACACAATTCGTCACCTGCTGCCCAATTTCAACCACCATCACGTCGGGGTCACCACTTGTTAACTACACTTGTTAAGTACGGTTAAACATGCATAGAAAACAATTAGTAAATCAGCTATATATTACATTCACACATTTACATAACATTAATACATAATTACAATAACGAAACAATACAATAAGATACGATACCCGCAGCGGCTGAACACGAATACACGGGGAGCACGAATAAGTCGCGGGAGCACAATGAAGCGAGCGAACACTCTAGCACTGTGTGACAGCACGCACTATTCTCGACTGACTTGTCCAACACCTGTAGCACCGGCCGGAATACCTTCACTCCAAGTAGGACACCGGTCACGTGACCGTCTGGAAGGTGCCGTGCCATGTCTGAGCAAACAGTCGTGTGAATTGTCGCGGGAAATAGCGGGACTACGATCGTCGTGGGTGGTGTGAACACACAGTAGTACTTCCGCCGGCTTGCGTGGAGAATGGGCAGCGCACACAGGCGGCTCAGACAGAGAGACACAAGCACACACGCGGCGCGAATATACAGCGCGACACAAACACGACATAGCCAGACGGCGATGACATAGCCAGACGGCGACGTAAACACACGGCGCAAATAGGCGACGAAAATATCACATCCGGTGGTGTGCACGGTGCGAACATACATACAATCATATTGCGAAGTGTGTAAATTTACACAATGAAATGAATTTATGTAATGAAACAAACACGCAACGAATATAACGCAAACACACGCACAACATAAACATGCAACGCATAAACTAAAATAATACAACGACAATCAATACAAAAGAAGCATGTGTGTGTGAATAAGTGTGTACGCCACAGTATCTAGCAGCCATACATCATCAATAGCTGTATTTACATAAACATTTGACTTCAAATTATCTATGAATTACGTGGTGAAATATTATTATCCGAATTATTAAGTGAGAAATTACTAATTTCACTGTCTTAAAAACTCACCAACACGAAATCACAAGCAATGCGCCGCATCTCTTTGAGCGCCGAATATCGTAATTCTTTGGTATTATTTATCGCACTTAATTTTTCCAATACTTACGCTCAATACATGGGAAGTTTTAGTTATAAATCGGCACATTATTACATTAGAATCATTAAACTCCTGTGGTATTGATTACATTTTTGTATACAATCGTGAAGCTGTCGGGGATGTAATACAAAATCCCAAGGCTTGAATGTTCAACGTTTATCGCTAGACAGTGTGGGTGTGTCTGTTTGTTTTGGTTGTTTTTGTTTCCGTTATATTTCTGGCGCCGTCAACATAGTTTTTGTTTCATTCATGATTCATTAAGATGTTATTAGCGCTTAGAGTTTTGTTTGTGGTCTGCTTCGTCGCCGTCGGGAATGGTAGGTTACCTTCAAATTGCCTCTGGATGAGTTTTTCAAATTCTGAATTGTCTTCTGCTTAATTTTAGTTTTATCTATTCAAAAGTAATTATTTGTCAGCTTCCGAGTAGCGCAGTCGCTTACTATTGTTGGACTCTAACTCTACTAACTGATGATTCGTCCAACCTCATATTCATTTTCTTGTCAGAGCAGTTGTTTGTGTGCTATTATTCACTGACATCTGTTTGACAAACGTTGTGTTGTGCGTGCACGTGTTGCTGTGTTCTGGCAGCGAATTACTGTCGAAATGCCTTGATGGAGGGCTCCTTACTGTCGGCCTCGTCTGAGGATATAGGCAAGGGCGCCAAATATGCCAGATTACACGGTCAGATATTGAAATATGCTCTTTTTTAATTCAATAACCCCACAACTGTAACAGGAGCCAACCTCCTTGGATTATCGCTCCTTATAAGTGTGCTCAAATATTGCATCTTTTTTTAATCAATATATGGCATGTCTCAGTTATCTTTTAGTTTTTTATGTGCATGGATTCTCGTGCTGTTTTTCTGGGGGAGACTTCTGTTCAACGTTAATATACTCGATGCATTTGTGCGCAGCGCTAATGTGCAGCCGATAACACCAAGCTGAGCAATTGTCTTGTTACAACATCGTCTTAGAATTAGAAAATACTTATTATTATTAATTACAGGCAAACACAGTAACGTGATGTGGAATCAGATATGGTGTTTTTCTTATTGTCGAGAGGCGTAGTGGGCTGGTGTTCAAAAACAGTCGGCGTCAACCTATATTGTCCTGTTTGCCAACTTCTTTTATCCGTTTGTGTTTTGTTTTCGCTATTTTTGTTTTGTGTTTACTCATTTGGGGTCGTTTTTGCTGTTTATGTTTTGTCGGGTGTTTTTATGTTTGTGTTCCTGCTTGTTAGTGTTTTGTTATGCATTTATTTTGTTTTCGTTTGCGCGCGCTGACACACACACACGCGCACCTCTCACTCAACACGCATGCACGCGGTGGTGGGCAGGTGCTAGCGCGTGGACGGCACTGTTTGCCACTGCCAGTCAGTTCTTGACAGTGGATCTGCGAGGCGTGTACTCGGTAGAGGCGCTGGCGTCACAGGGACAGGCAGGCTCACAACAGTGGATCAGCGCCTATCATCTGCAGTACGGTTTCAACGGGCGCGATTTCTCCACCTACTACGGTGTCAAGGGCGGCGCGTGGGTGAGCCATCCTCTCCCACCTCTCACACTCTCTCTCACACACACAGGTGGTCGTCATACTGACTCACTCACTCTCTCTCTCTCTCTCTCTCTCTCACACACAGGTGGTCGTCTTACTGACTCACACACACTCACACACGTGTATCGCTGTTTGTATGCGCGTATGTGTGGTGGCGGGTGCAGGTGTGAGTTGCTGGACGAGCTTGTCGGCTAATAGCAAGCAGTGGTTGCTCATAGATCTAGGAGATCAGTTCCTCGTCACTGCCGTTGCTACACAGGGTCAGAAATCATCTGCAGCAAGATATGCTCACTTTGTGCGAGCATTTCATCTCGAGTACGGCTCTGTTTCGTCATTGTCCGGCGTCAAATTTCTCCCTTATTTCAACCGACTGGCTGAGCCTCAGGTGCCGGTCTCGTGTGTGTCAGTGTGTGTGTGTGTATGTGTGTGTGTGTGTGTGTGTGTGTGTGTGTTTGTGTGTGTGTGTGTCTTCAGGGTCGCTTATCAAGTGTGGTCTACCGTGTGTGTTTGTGTCAGTATGTATATGTGTGTGTGTTTATGCGTTTGTTGGTTGTGTGTGCGTTTATTGAAGGAAGGTGGTTGTGGTTGGGCTTCCTCCGGCTGTTATTTTTATGTTTGAAATAAAATTCACTGGTTGATTTTCGGAATTTTTTTCTCATGAATAAACTGCATGTATTATGTTTGTTTTTTATTCTTGTTTTGTTTTTTATTCAGTTATGATATTTTTCGGTTGTTTTGTTTTGTGATTGGCGTTTAAACCGTGTTGTTTGCGCCGTGGTTGTATGTGTTTCGTATTATCTATGCTACTGTGTGTGTGTTTTGATTATTTCGTTCTAATATTATCATTGTTTTTGCACGTGCTAAGTCTTGTTGACATGGTTTGTGGGTAGTTTGTTGTGGCATGTTTTATCTGCTGTTTTATGTGTTTTTTGTGCATGTTTTTCGTTGTATCATTGTGAGGCAGCGCATAAGGTGTGTCGAATGCGTCTGTTTTTATTGCGCAGTTTATTGGCAACGGTGATAGATATGTACAATTAATGTGACAATATTCTGTTTACGTGTGTTGTACCTTGAACCAGCAGCGTGACAAATCTGGGGCGCCCCTTGCTAGGCTATTATTAGTACAATTCGGCCCTCGATCTTCCAAGTATCTCAAAAAGTTTACACCGTCATGCTTTTAAATCAACGCGTATTTGATATATTGTGTTGTTGAGAAGTACTGTGTCACACATGTCACGTGATAACCTGCTTGTAATTGGTGAATTAATGTGTGTTTGTGTCGTGCAGGAGTTTGCCGCTAATAGTGACGGCGACAGCGTAGTGTTGAATGAACTGCAGTCTCCTATTGTGGCGCGCTATATACGAATTCGCCCGGTCAAATGGAGCAGTCGCATCTCGATGCGTGTTGAACTATACGGCTGCGCTTTCTGTCAGTTTAACACCGACACACTGACACACAAACGCACTAACACATTGTGATGTATGATTGATAACAAAAAAACTTAACTGTTTATAAAAACTGAACTAAAAACTTTGTTTGGCTATGTTTTTTTCAGCCGGTATTCAATTGGGTTTCGATGGCAAATCTTTGGCCGAGAAAAGCCTGGCCAAACAGCCGATTCACTCCGTCAATACAGATCTTAACCTCAGGTTCCTGTTCACACACACACACACACACACACACACACATACATATTTTGTCGGTGTTTATGGATGTTTCAATTGTGTTATCAGTGTGTCTGTCTGAAATTTCAAGTTTATACATTGGAAAATAGGTGTACTTTCTCGAGGTCCAGCAAGGTAACCTGAACATAATTTATTATGGAAAAATATGTCTTGTTAGCGCGATATCTCCAGAAACACAATCTGACGGTAGCGTCAATGTGTCGTGGTCTGATGTGTGTGTATGTGTGTGTGTTTGTGTCTTCAGGTTTAAGACAGCTGAGTCTGACGGTGTGTTGCTGTATTCTCGCGGCTCACAGACAGACCTGCTGTCACTGCATCTGATGAAGAGCAGATTGTTCCTCACACTTAGTCTTGGTACTCAGTCTTAGTACACAGTATACACTCAGTCTTAGTACTCATTCTTGGTACTCATTCTTAGTACTCAGTCTTGGTACTCAGTCTTAGTACTCAGTCTTAGTACTCAGTCTTAGTACTCAGTCTTAGTACTCAGTCTTAGTACTCAGTCTTAGTACTCAGTCTTGGTACTCAGTACATACTCAGTCTTAGTACTCATTCTTAGTACTCAGTCTTGATACACAGTATACACAACGCCCGGTTCACTACTGATATTTGGCTGTTTGATTTTGTGTTATCGCACATCATTATGGTGCTCTGTCTAGTTGTTGGCTCGCTGCCAGAATATTTGCCGAACTGATAAAACACGTGCCATTCTATCATTTAATACCTCCGTGTTATTGTATCGTTATTCTATGTTGTAAATACACATAAAGCCATCACAGGAAGATAAATTAGTTGAAACGGTGCATAATTTCTTGTGTGTGTGTTTGTTTGTTGGGTAACAGGGGGTGAAGATGAGACGGTGCTGTCGCTTGGCTCACTGCTGGATGATGATACCTGGCACCAGGTCACTGTACGACGACGTCAACGTCACGTGACGCTCATTGTCGACCGTGTTCGCGTGCAAGCTGATATGCACGATCATTTCACCAGACTTGATCTGGATAACAAGGTGTGTTATGACCTATGACCTCTGATATTTGACCTTTCTATCCTGCTATCTTCTTCACTATCTGTATGTGTGTTTTTTCACATTTATTGCCCAATCAGAAATACACAATAACATATACAGATATTCTCGATAGGAGCAGTTATGTGGACATAATAGACAATATTACATGATAAAATTAACAAATTAACACTTCTATTTCCAGTTATTCACACACTCGCGTCTATATTCACATCTCACTACAACACCCACGATTCAATACATGTGTGTGTGTGTGTGTAGTTGTATGTTGGAGGAGTTCCACATGTTCAGCCTGGTCTGGGCGTGTTGGCCAATTTCTCCGGATGTCTGGAGAACGTCTTCCTGGACCAGGTGGATTTTATCAGCGAAGTATTGGATAGAAGTGACGGCTTGAGCAATCATGGTGCCAGTTCACAATGTCCCGTCGCCGTGGTACGTGCCTGTGTTTGTGTGTGTGTGTCTGTGTTTGTGCCTGTGTGTGTGTGTGCTTGTGTATGTGTGTGTGTGTCTGTGTCTGTATGTGTCTGTGTTTGTGCCTGTGTGTGTGTGTGTGTCTGTGTGTGTCTGTGTTTGTGCCTGTGTGTGTGTGTGCTTGTGTATGTGTGTGTGTGTCTGTGTCTGTGTTTGTGCCTGTGTGTGTGTGTGTGTGTGTGTGTGTGCTTGTGTATGTGTGTGTGTGTGTGTCTGTGTCTGTATGTGTCTGTGTCTGTGTTTGTGCCTGTGTGTGTGTGTGTGTGTGCTTGTGTGTGTGATTGTGTGTTTGTGTGTGTGTGTGTATGTGTGCGTGTGTCTGTTAGTGAGTGTGTTTGTGTGTGAGTGTGTGTCTGTTTGTGTGTGTGTGTTTGTTTGTGTGCGTGTGTATATTTGTGTTTGTTTGTGTGCGTGTGTGTTTATGCTTGTTTGTGTGTGTGTGTTTGTTTGTGTGCGTGTATGTTTATGCTTGTTTATGTGTTTGTGTTTGTGTTTGTTTGTGTGCGTGTATGTGTATGCTTGTTTATGTGTTTGTGTTTGTTTGTGTGCGTGTATGTTTATGCTTGTTTGTGTGTGTGTGTGTTTGTTTGTGTGCGTGTATGTTTATGCTTGTTTGTGTGTGTGTGTGTTTGTTTGTGTGCGTGTATGTTTATGCTTGTTTATGTGTTTGTGTTTGTTTGTGTGCGTGTATGTTTATGCTTGTTTGTGTGTGTGTGTTTGTTTGTGTGCGTGTATGTTTATGCTTGTTTGTGTGTGTGTGTGTTTGTTTGTGTGCGTGTATGTTTATGCTTGTTTGTGTGTGTGTGTGTGTTTGTTTGTGTGCGTGTATGTTTATGCTTGTTTGTGTGTGTGTGTTTGTTTGTGTGCGTGTATGTTTATGCTTGTTTGTGTGTGTTTGTTTGTGTGCGTGTATGTTTATGCTTGTTTGTGTGTGTGTGTTTGTTTGTATGCGTGTATGTTTATGCTTGTTTGTGAGTGTGTGTTTGTTTGTGTGCGTGTGTGTTTATGCTTGTTTGTGTGTGTGTTTGTGTCTGTATGTGTCTGTGTCTGTGTTTGTGCCTGTGTGTGTGTGTTTGTGTGTGTTTGTGTGTGTGTGTGTTTGTGTGTGAGTGTGTATATTTGTGTTTGTTTGTGTCTGTGTTTGTGTGTGAGTGTGTATATTTGTGTTTGTGTATGTTTATGTTTGTGTGTGAGTGTGTATATTTGTGTTTGTTTGTGTGCGTGTATGTTTATGCTTGTTTGTGTGTGTGTGCGTGTGTGTGTGTGTTTGTGTTTGTTTGTGTGCGTGTATGTGTTTGTGCCTGTGTGTTTGTGTGTGTGTGTGTGTCTGTATGTGTCTGTGTCTGTGTTTGTGCCTGTGTGTGTGTTTGTTTGTTGTGATTATTGTTGTTCTTTCTTCATAGCTTTCTCGTTCTCCTCATATATCATCGCTTGCTCTTTATATGGTAATTTTTCATATTACAACACGGTATGACTGGTAATTATACAAAGCCGACTCATAACATTATATAGTTCATAACTAGGCTGTGTATATATGTGTGTATGTGTGTTGTTATTGTTGTTATCATGTTAATTGTGTGGCAGACTCGAGCTACTCCCGCTATTACATTCACATCGGCTCGCTCGCAGCTGATATTTGATCTGACTGAGGGTTCTTCTCAGCTCAATGTATCGTTCAGCTTCCGCACGTTCGAGACAGGCGGTGTGCTAATGTACCACAGATTCGCATCCATGGGTCACGTGAGGGTGAGTGTTGGTACAGCACGTGTGTAGTTACATTGGGCACTATTGCTCACTCTATGAGAACAACGTTTATGAGTGTGTGTGTTTGTGTCACATTACAGTATGTTTGTGTGAGGTGAACAGCACTGGCGGATTCAGAGGGGGGTTTAGGGGGGTGAAGCCTTCCCCAAAAGCTCATAAACAAGAAGCTCACTCTAAGAGGTAAAGAAAAATAATGTTTCTGTATAATTTGTTGATATATGTATTATCGCAAAGACGTTGTATAATGATGCATGTACATGAAGGATTGCCCCCAATTATTTCAGCCTCCCCAAAAGTGTACTCTGGGTCCGCCACTGGTAGCATCATGTTATCAGCCAATAATATCGCCAAACCAACTGGTCATATGATAATATCATTTTGTGTATTAATAATCACTCACTGATGTAGTATTATCCAACGAGGCGTGTCAGTGCAGCTCATTACCTGTGTGTGTGTGTGTGTGTGTGTGTGTGTGTGTGTGACAGGTGCGTTTGCACGAGGGTGAGTTATTGGTACAGTTGAACGGTGAGGATATGCCTCGTGAGGTTGAGTTGCGGCCGTTCGGGCAGCGTCGTTGTGATGACGGTGTGTGGCATGATCTGACAGTGACATTATCACCAGACTCGATGATCACAGTGCTTGATCGAAGACCCATGATCACACGACGTCTCATCAAGTTCAGGATCGGCTCTCGACTCTACTTTGCTGGTACAATTCCTCCTATCTCTCTCTCTCTCTCTATCTCTCTCTCTCTCTCTGAGAACTGATTGTAGTGAATGTCCGACAATTACATGAAACTGAGTGTCCACGCTGACAAAGATCAAAGGCAAGCTCAAGTGACAGTTGCTACACGGGAAGAAGTAGAAGCTTATGAACACACACAGGTGTGTCCCGTGCAGCTCGCTGTCACCGCAGAACCAACCCTCTCCACGCTATGACACCACAAGAACAGAAGACGTATTAGAGAGGGCCACCTCCCCAGAATGCATGATACAACACATGACTGATATCTGGTATCATTTACTGCTGGGTGGACAGGGGCTGTTGGATTATAGAATTCGCCCATGGAAATTCTGCTCCGCCGGGTTTTGAACCACTGACTTCAACGACTGATAAACACAATGATTGATTATTTGTATAATTATCAGGCGCTGGCTCTGAAATCGCCTATCCCGGCTATATTGGCTGCATGCGGTCGTTCGCGTCCGGCGAGTTTGAACGCATCAGCGGTCCGTGGAAAAAAGAGGTGACTCGGCTCATTAATCACGTGATTTTGCTATATCTTGACTGTTTTTATCTAGTGATTCTGGTCACACTTACTAGTCATCGCTGGTGCACACTGTGTTTTCTCTGTGTGTCTGTGTGTGTATCTTTCTGTCTGTCTGTTTCTGTGTTTTGCTTCTTTCTCTTTGTCTACCTCTTTCTGTATCTGATTATCTATCTTTTAGACCGTTTCTCTTTGATTGTCTATCTTTTTCGCTGTTTTTCTGTGTGAGCATCTCTTTTTCTTGCTATATTTGCACATGTGTGGTGTTGTTGCAGAACGTGTTGCACAGTGACGAGGTGGTCGAGGGTGCTTGTCAGCTGCTTGACCGCTGCTCGCCCAATCCCTGTCATCACGGTGGCGCGTGCAGTCAGAGTGGAGGCACCTTCACTTGCGACTGCTCCCACACCGGCTACGGTGGTGCCGTCTGCTACACAGGTGTGTGTGTGTGTGTGTGTGTGTGTGTGTGTGTGTGTGTGTGTGTGTGTGTGTGTGTGTGTAGGGCAGGGGTTGTCAACCTGTTTTGCTCCGTGACCCCCAGCACAGATCCGGAGGGCTCCATGCCCCCCTAGTTAAAAATAAGAGAAGTTGGAAAACACCTTCATACCGAATTTCCTATCACATTCAATATTTTAATGTCATAGTTATTGAATTATTTCGAAAATACAAAGAAGAAACATCAGGTGTTCATAATATGTAATATTTTGCTAATTTAGACGGATGAAATTTGTTCAGGCGACTCTCACGTACCCCTTGAAGTGGTCTCGCAACCCACCGGTGGGGAAGCTCTGATGTAGGGTGTGTGTGTGTGTGTGTGTGTGTGGAGGCATGGTTGAATCGTTGATGTGTTTGTTGTTGTTGTTGCACAGCGTCACACCCAGTCTCGTGCAGTAAGTACTTCATGTCGGGCGTGTCGGGACGTCGTGCCCAGGTGACTGTGGACGTGGACGGGTCGGGAGGGCTGGCTCCATTTCCTGTCGTGTGTGTGCGTCGGGCCGATCAGCAGGTGGAGACTCACGTGGCTCACCGCATGACCAGCGGAGGTGCAGATACAGGAGGAACAGGTTCTGGCACCACCACCGGCGACTCCCTGCTAACTGTCGATGGTTTCAATCAGCCAGGCAGTTATATGCGTCACGTACAATACTCTGCCTCTGATCAACAGGTTCTCTCACTCTCACTCTCTCTCTCTCTCACAGCCAGGCAGTTATATGCGTCACGTACAATACTCTGCCTCTGATCAACAGGTCCTCTCTCTCTCTCACTCTCTCTCACAGCCAGGCAGTTATATGCGTCACGTACAATACTCTGCCTCTGATCAACAGGTCCTCTCTCTCTCTCTCTCTCACTCTCTCTCTCAGCCAGGCAGTTATATGCGTCACGTACAATACTCTGCCTCTGATCAACAGGTCCTCTCTCTCTCTCTCTCTCTCTCTCTCTCTCTCTCACAGCCAGGCAGTTATATGCGTCATGTACAATACTCTGCCTCTGATCAACAGGTCCTCTCTCTCTCTCTCTCTCTCTCTCTCTCTCTCTCACACAGCCAGGCAGTTATATGCGTCATGTACAATACTCTGCCTCTGATCAACAGGTCCTCTCTCTCTCTCTCTCACTCTCTCTCTCTCTCTCTCTCTCACAGCCAGGCAGTTATATGCGTCATGTACAATACTCTGCCTCTGATCAACAGGTCCTCTCTCTCTCTCTCTCTCACTCTCTCTCACAGCCAGGCAGTTATATGCGTCACGTACAATACTCTGCCTCTGATCAACAGGTTCTCTCTCTCACTCTCTCTCACAGCCAGGCAGTTATATGCGTCACGTACAATACTCTGCCTCTGATCAACAGGTTCTCTCTCTCACTCTCTCTCACAGCCAGGCAGTTATATGCGTCATGTACAATACTCTGCCTCTGATCAACAGGTTCTCTCTCTCACTCTCTCTCACAGCCAGGCAGTTATATGCGTCATGTACAATACTCTGCCTCTGATCAACAGGTTCTCTCTCTCACTCTCTCTCACAGCCAGGCAGTTATATGCGTCATGTACAATACTCTGCCTCTGATCAACAGGTTCTCTCTCTCACTCTCTCTCACAGCCAGGCAGTTATATGCGTCATGTACAATACTCTGCCTCTGATCAACAGGTTCTCTCTCTCACTCTCTCTCACAGCCAGGCAGTTATATGCGTCATGTACAATACTCTGCCTCTGATCAACAGGTTCTCTCTCTCACTCTCTCTCACAGCCAGGCAGTTATATGCGTCATGTACAATACTCTGCCTCTGATCAACAGGTCCTCTCTCTCTCTCTCTCTCTCTCTCTCTCTCTCACACAGCCAGGCAGTTATATGCGTCATGTACAATACTCTGCCTCTGATCAACAGGTCCTCTCTCTCTCTCTCTCACTCTCTCTCTCTCTCTCTCTCACAGCCAGGCAGTTATATGCGTCATGTACAATACTCTGCCTCTGATCAACAGGTCCTCTCTCTCTCTCTCTCTCACTCTCTCTCACAGCCAGGCAGTTATATGCGTCACGTACAATACTCTGCCTCTGATCAACAGGTTCTCTCTCTCACTCTCTCTCACAGCCAGGCAGTTATATGCGTCATGTACAATACTCTGCCTCTGATCAACAGGTTCTCTCTCTCACTCTCTCTCACAGCCAGGCAGTTATATGCGTCATGTACAATACTCGGCCTCTGATCAACAGGTCCTCTCTCTCTCTCTCTCTCTCTCACAGCCAGGCAGTTATATGCGTCATGTACAATACTCTGCCTCTGATCAACAGGTTCTCTCTCTCACTCTCTCTCACAGCCAGGCAGTTATATGCGTCATGTACAATACTCTGCCTCTGATCAACAGGTTCTCTCTCTCACTCTCTCTCACAGCCAGGCAGTTATATGCGTCATGTACAATACTCTGCCTCTGATCAACAGGTTCTCTCTCTCACTCTCTCTCACAGCCAGGCAGTTATATGCGTCATGTACAATACTCGGCCTCTGATCAACAGGTCCTCTCTCTCTCTCTCTCTCTCTCTCTCTCTCTCTCACACAGCCAGGCAGTTATATGCGTCATGTACAATACTCTGCCTCTGATCAACAGGTTCTCTCTCTCACTCTCTCTCACAGCCAGGCAGTTATATGCGTCATGTACAATACTCGGCCTCTGATCAACAGGTCCTCTCTCTCTCTCACTCTCTCTCACAGCCAGGCAGTTATATGCGTCACGTACAATACTCTGCCTCTGATCAACAGGTCCTCTCTCTCTCTCACTCTCTCTCACAGCCAGGCAGTTATATGCGTCACGTACAATACTCTGCCTCTGATCAGCAGGTCCTCTCTCTCACTCTCTCTCTCAAGACGGGCACACACCATGTCATTTGTGGTTTTATGCTATGCTTGCTTATATGACATATCTTGTTCTGAGTTTCATTCGTATTGCTCCAGTACAGTGGCTCTTGATGCATGTGTTCTTAAGCTGTGGGGAATAGAAGAGTTGCCAAGTAGGAAGCTAAAGGTCGGACAGAACAGGACAACTATGTGTGTTTTTATCAATAAAAAATCGTTTATTTTTGTTTCTAATCACATCTTGTCATTTACTTTGATGTAACAATTGAATTTATTGAATTTATCAGCGCTGTGTTGTGTGGAAAATGAAGATGAGATGGCTCATTAAGAAGAAGTGGGGAATCAGTGATAAAAACTGTTAAGAATCAGTGATTTAATGATATCTGAACTGTTGTCGAGTATTTGTTGTTGTTGTTATTGTTGATGTCAGCTTGTTGTGTTGATTATTATCAAAGTGATGTGGTGTGTGTGCGTGTGCAGTTGGAGCGTTTGATGAACGCATCGCTGCGTTGTCAACAGCGTCTGGAGTATGTGTGTCGCGGCGGTGCTCGCTTGCTCAACACAGGTGCACGCACAGCAGTCAGTAGCTCATCAAGCTCCGCTATTACAGGCCCACTGGCCGGCTTTGAGCCATTTGGCTGGTGGGTGTCGCGAGATAACCGGGTCATGGACTACTGGGCCGGAGCACAGCCGGGTAGCAGACAGTGTGGCTGTGGTGTCGATGGCTCGTGTGTGGATCCCGCCTTCCACTGTAACTGTGATGCAGGTAACTCGGTCACTCACCAACATCACGCCTCTCAGGTGAATCTTGCCACAATTTACTGGCTTGTTCCTGACTTCACCTACAATCAGTTGATTGCATGGCATGTTGCAGGATATTCCAGTGAGCAGCGGGACGGAGGTGTTCTCACTGACAAGATGCATCTGCCAGTGCGCGAGCTACGGTTCGGTGACACGGGCTCGCTGGCGGACGGCAGAAACGCACTGTATCGTCTGGGCAGTCTGGTTTGTGAAGGAGATGGTCAGTGTAATATGCTGCACGTGATGTTTCTACACTGACACTTCTTGTGTCGACTTCTACTGCTAATTCTGCCTATTCATCATGCTCATGTAATTCATGGTCTTAATATTGACAACATGTGTACATCACCACACACACTTGTATTCACTGTTTCGTGCAAGTCTTGCTTGTGTGTGTGTGTGTGTGTGTGTGTGTGTGTGTGTGTGTTTATGTCATTGTGTATGTATGTGTTTATGTCATTGTGTATGTATGTGTGTACGTCATTGTGTGTGCCTGTATGATTGTGTGTATGTGTTTTTTTGTTTTTTTCACACGTACACATGTATTTACAATCAAGTATTCATTTTATAATAATGTAAAATTAAGCACGCACACATGCGCGCGTTGTATATGCGAGTCAGTTCGGCGACCCGGTGATGGTTGCCGCGTTGCCGCGCGTTGTGTATGTGTGTATGTGTGTGTGTGTGTTTATGATTGTGTGTTGTGACAGCCATATTCAACAATACAGTAACATTCAGATATCCCGACGCCACCGTTGATTTGTCCGATATTCAGCTCGGCTACAGTTTCGACTTTTATTTCGAGTTCAGGACGGCACAGACTTCGGCCACTTTTCTACACATGAAGGGACCGCACGACTACGTCGAAGTGTCGATGAAAGGTGCGTGCTATATGTGTGTGTGTGTCAGTGTATGTGTGTGTTTGTGTCAGTGTGTGTGTCGGTGTCAGTGTGTTAGTGTGTCGGTGTCAGTGTGTCAGTGTGTGTGTGTGTCAGTGTATGTGTGTGTGTGTGTGTGTGTGTATATATATGTGTTTGTGTCAGTGTGTGTCTTAATGTGTGTTTGTGTGTGTGTGTATATCTGTGTCAGTGTGTGTCTTAATGTGTGTTTGTGTGTGTGTGTGGTGCGTGTCTTAATGTGTATCAGTGTATATGTGTGTGTGTATATATGTGTTTGTGTCAGTGTGTGTCTTAATGTGTATCAGTGTATATGTGTGTGTGTGTGTGTGTGTGTGTGTTTGTGTCTGTGTGTGTATCAGTGTGTGTGTATATATGTGTTTGTGTCAGTGTGTGTCTTAATGTGTGTGTGTGTATGTGCGAGTGTGTGTGTGTGTATGTGTCTTAATGTGTGTCTTAATGTGTGTATGTATGTGTGTGTGTGTGTGTGTGTCAGTGTGTATCTTAATGTGTGTGTGTGTGTGTCAGTGTGTATCTTAATGTGTATGTGTGTGTTTGCGTATTGACGTGTTTATAATAGACAGTGTGTGAGGTTGTGTCATTATGTGTGTATCTTAATGTGTCATTGTGACAGTGTGTATCAGTGTATGTGTGTGTGTGTGTGTCTGTGTCAGTGTGTATCTTAATGTGTGTGTGCCAGTGTGTGTGTTTGCGTATTGACGTGTTTATAATAGACAGTGTGTGAGGTTGTGTATGTGTGTATCTTAATGTGTCATTATGATTGATTATCGTCGGTGTGCACTTGTCCATGTGACACTTGTGTGTCTCTCACTCGAGGTGCAGCTTGTGCTGGTGCGCGAGTTCGTGCTGACTGCCATGTGTCACACTTGTGTTGAGCAGGAGGTGTTGAGTTGAAGTTGTCTCTGTCAATATCGGGCTACTCGTACGAGGTGCTCATTGCCAGTTCAGGTCGACTCAATAATGACCTCTGGCACGCTGTGCTGGTCGAGGTCAATGACCGACAGGCTAGACTGGTACTGGACGACGCCTCGAGCTCTACCAGTGAGCGAGCGGGAGGTGCAGGTCGCCTTATCTCGTTGAGCTCGCGACTCGTGGTCGGTGCGTGTCTCTCCCTGCCCTTCTCGCTCTAGCATCTCACTGGCTCATCGCCGATTATTATTATTATTAACTCCAGGCAAGTCCAGTAGCATGGGGGAAGAGTGCAAGTGTACTATTACCACCCTGTGTGGTGGCCCAACATGTACTGGAAGCTAACCAAAAGATTCACAAAGAAAGATAGTTAAAAAAGAATATAATATATAGCAATAGACCATCATCCGATCACACTCCACGTTCGACAATGCATATATGCTGTTATATACACACACATGTGTGTGTGTGATGCAGGGGCACGGACCACATATCATAACGGTTACGTGGGATGTATGAGAGCGTTCAGTGTCAACGGTCGTCTGCAGAACTTGATGGCTGTGGCTCAGCGAGGCATGTTCGGCTTGTCGTCCGGTTGTGTGGGCAAATGTGCCAGTAATCCTTGTCTCAATGGCGGTCACTGCATCGAGGCTTATTCCACCTACACCTGCAACTGTCGTCTCACCGCCTTCAAGGGACCCATTTGTGCCGACGGTACTCATTGTCTCTGGTGTATAAAACTCGTCGTGTTAATCAAACACTCACCTCAATCCACCACATTCCACACACAATTCCTCCTGCTTGCTAAATCGATAACGCCAAAACAGTTTAAGTTACACGACATACAAATCAATTATTCTCGTGGTAAACATCACACCGGCACCTCTTAATAATTACAGCAACAGTTTCACATCACTGTTTCTTCTCGTCTTGCTGAGTTCACTATGATACTCTCGCATTCACACTGTCACACACACACATGTGCGTGTTGTATCAGTGATTGTGTGTACTCAAGTGGCACCTCCATAACATCGGCGTCCATGTGCATGTGTGTAGAGATTGGTGTGAGCATGACGCGAGACTACATGATCGAGTACAGGCTGGACTCTAATGTTCGCAGTACGGTCGAGGAGCGTATTCGCGTCGGCTTCACCACAACCAACCCGAGCGGCTTCTTGATCGGGCTGTTTGGCGACAAGAAAGAGTACATGACAGTCGAAGTGTCCAACAGTGGTGAATATTCTCCCTTTTCTCTCTACTTCCTTCCTACCATCCTCTGTGTGTGTTTTTGGCTGTGTCGATTCGTGTCTCTATTGGCGTCTATTTGTAGTAGCTATTTGTATGTGTGTAGTAGCACTAGTTCCGGCAGTTTTGCAACTTATATACACCAAGACGGTCAGTTATCTTGCATATCTGCAACAACAGCATATTACGGATATTTGGCTCGTGCAGAGAGGGTGAAATTGTCCTCTGATATCGCGTGACAAGTGAACTAACTGCCCGCTGTCACACAACAAACAGCTGTCGTGTCGTGTTCAGTGTCAATTCAGCTCAGTGTCTGTATTTCTCTCTCGTGTGTGTGTATGTGTGTGTGTGTGTTTGTGTGTAAAGTAAAGTTATTTGCCCACTCTCAACACACATATAACAACATTCGACACAATACTAAACACCTCATACATGCCCGTTGAGCCGAAACTCCTCACGGACATCTGAGTACGAGTATATGTGAGTATAACACATACACATAGTATACACATACATTTATAGCACACCTACACTTAGTATAAATAGTGTGTGTGTGTGTGTGTGTGTGCATGCATGCAGGACACATCAGTGTAGTGTTCGATGTTGGTTTTGAGCGACAGGAAGTGGTGTACCCGGCCACCAACGACCGGGTCTTCAATCAGGGACAATTTCACGACGTGCTCGTCGAGCGAATCCACGGCGGTAAAGCCGTGCGTATTCAGGTGTGTTTGTATGTGTGTCAGTGTGTTTGTGTGTGTGTGTTTGTATGAGTGTGTGTGTCAGTGTGTGTATTCAGGTCTGTTTGTGTGTGTGTGTGTGTCAGTGTGTCAGTGTGTTTGTTTGTATTCAGGTGTGTCAGGTGTTTGTATTTATGTATGTGTATATATATATATATATATATATATATATATATATATATATATATATATATATATATATATATATATATATATATATACTTGAAATTCTCGACAAGAGATGAAGAGAGAGAAGAAAAAGAGATAAGAAGAGATAATGAAAGATAATGAAAGATAATGAAAGATAAGAAAGATATGAAGAAAGAAAAGAAAACACAAATGACTGCCACTTTTTGTCAAACGTTTCGGTCTTGAGACCTTCGTCAGTGACTATAAACAGATCTGATCTGTCTATAATCATGTGTGTGTGTGTGTTTGTATTCAGGTGTGTTTGTATGTATTTGTTTGTGTGTTTGAATGTATGTGTTTGTGAGTGTGTGTTGTTTTGTGTTAGTTTGTAAATGAGTGTGTCAGTGTGGTTGTTTGTGTTTGTGTATTTGCATGTTTGTGAGTGTGTGTTGTTAACTCAACTGACAATAATATCCAAACAACCTACACGTCAGTCAGTTTGACATGTGAACTTGCACTTCTCACTCTCTCTCTCTCTCACTCTCTCTTTCTCTCTCGCACAGTCAGTTTTACATGTGAACTTGCACATCACACTGTCTCTCTCTCTCTCTCTCTCTCTTTCTCTCTCGCACAGTCAGTTTTACATGTGAACTTGCACATAACACTGTCTCTCTCTCTCTCTCTCACAGTCAGTTTGACATGTGAACTTGCACATCACACTGTCTCTCTCTCTCTCTCTCTCTCACAGTCAGTTTGTCTCACATGCAGTGCTAAGTGACGGTGTGTGGCGTCATTTGGTGGGCAGGTGGACAGGTTTGTGCCACTGGTCAAGCATTTCAACCTGAGTTTCTCAAGCGACGTGCAGTTCGAGGGCATCAATAGGCTGTATATCGGCAAGAACACGAGCATGACCGAGGGATTCGTCGGCTGCATCAGTCGGGTCGAGTTTGATGACGTGTTCCCGCTGAAGGAGATGTTCCAGGAAGATAAGCCTGGCTACATCACTGGCAACAGAGGTGACACTGTCTGTTATCTGTTTCACTGTTGTTATTACTGACTACATCACTGGCAACAGAGGTGACACTGTCTGTCTCACTGTTTCACTGTTTCACTGTTGTTATTACTGACTACATCACTGGCAACAGAGGTGACACTGTCTGTTATCTGTCTCACTGTTGTTATTACTGACTACATCACTGGCAACAGAGGTGACACTGTCTGTTATCTGTCTCACTGTTGTTATTACTGACTACATCACTGGCAACAGAGGTGACACTATCTGTTATCTGTTTCACTGTTGTTATTACTGACTACATCACTGGCAACAGAGGTGACACTATCTGTTATCTGTTTCACTGTTTCACTGTTGTTATTCCTGACTACATCACTGGCAACAGAGGTGACACTGTCTGTTTCACTGTCTCACTGTTGTTATTACTGACTACATCACTGGCAACAGAGGTGACACTATCTGTTATCTGTTTCACTGTTGTTATTACTGACTACATCACTGGCAACAGAGGTGACACTGTCTGTTATCTGTTTCACTGTTGTTATTACTGACTACATCACTGGCAACAGAGGTGACACTGTCTGTCTCACTGTCTCACTGTTGTTATTACTGACTACATCACTGGCAACAGAGGTGACACTGTCTGTCTCACTGTTTCACTGTTGTTATTACTGACTACATCACTGGCAACAGAGGTGACACTGTCTGTTATCTGTCTCACTGTTGTTATTACTGACTACATCACTGGCAACAGAGGTAACACTGTCTGTTATCTGTCTCACTGTTGTTATTACTGACTACATCACTGGCAACAGAGGTGACACTATCTGTCTCACTGTTGTTATTACTGACTACATCACTGGCAACAGAGGTGACACTATCTGTTTCACTGTTTCACTGTTGTTATTACTGACTACATCACTGGCAACAGAGGTGACACTATCTGTCTCACTGTTTCACTGTTGTTATTACTGACTACATCACTGGCAACAGAGGTGACACTATCTGTCTCACTGTTTCACTGTTGTTATTACTGACTACATCACTGACAACAGAGGTGACACTGTCTGTTATCTGTTTCACTGTTTCACTGTTGTTATTACTGACTACATCACTGACAACAGAGGTGACACTGTCTGTTTCACTGTTTCACTGTTGTTATTACTGACTACATCACTGGCAACAGAGGTGACACTATCTGTTATCTGTTTCACTGTCTCACTGTTGTTATTACTGACTACATCACTGGCAACAGAGGTGACACTGTCTGTTATCTGTTTCACTGTTGTTATTACTGACTACATCACTGGCAACAGAGGTGACACTGTCTGTTTCACTGTGTCACTGTTGTTATTACTGACTACATCACTGGCAACAGAGGTGACATTATCTGTTATCCGTCTCACTGTTTCACTGTTGTTATTACTGACTACATCACTGGCAACAGAGGTGACACTATCTGTTTCACTGTTTCACTGTTGTTATTACTGACTACATCACTGGCAACAGAGGTGACACTATCTGTCTCACTGTTTCACTGTTGTTATTACTGACTACATCACTGGCAACAGAGGTGACACTATCTGTCTCACTGTTTCACTGTTGTTATTACTGACTACATCACTGACAACAGAGGTGACACTGTCTGTTATCTGTTTCACTGTTTCACTGTTGTTATTACTGACTACATCACTGACAACAGAGGTGACACTGTCTGTTTCACTGTTTCACTGTTGTTATTACTGACTACATCACTGGCAACAGAGGTGACACTATCTGTTATCTGTTTCACTGTCTCACTGTTGTTATTACTGACTACATCACTGGCAACAGAGGTGACACTGTCTGTTATCTGTTTCACTGTTGTTATTACTGACTACATCACTGGCAACAGAGGTGACACTGTCTGTTTCACTGTGTCACTGTTGTTATTACTGACTACATCACTGGCAACAGAGGTGACATTATCTGTTATCCGTCTCACTGTTTCACTGTTGTTATTACTGACTACATCACTGGCAACAGAGGTGACACTATCTGTTTCACTGTCTCACTGTTGTTATTACTGACTACATCACTGACAACAGAGGTGACACTATCTGTTTCACTGTTGTTATTACTGACTACATCACTGGCAACAGAGGTGACACTATCTGTTTCACTGTTGTTATTACTGACTACATCACTGGCAACAGAGGTGACATTATCTGTTTCACTGTTTCACTGTTGTTATTACTGACTACATCACTGGCAACAGAGGTGACATTATCTGTTCTCTGTTTCACTGTGTCACTGTTGTTATTACTGACTACATCACTGGCAACAGAGGTGACACTGTCTGTTTCACTGTCTCACTGTTGTTATTACTGACTACATCACTGGCAACAGAGGTGACATTATCTGTTATCCGTCTCACTGTTTCACTGTTGTTATTACTGACTACATCACTGGCAACAGAGGTGACACTATCTGTTTCACTGTTGTTATTACTGACTACATCACCGGCAACAGAGGTGACATTATCTGTTTCACTGTTTCACTGTTGTTATTACTGACTACATCACTGGCAACAGAGGTGACACTATCTGTTGTCTGTCTCACTGTTTCACTGTTGTTATTACTGACTACATCACTGGCAACAGAGGTGACACTATCTGTTTCACTGTCTCACTGTTGTTATTACTGACTACATCACTGGCAACAGAGGTGACACTATCTGTTTCACTGTTGTTATTACTGACTACATCACTGGCAACAGAGGTGACACTATCTGTTTCACTGTTGTTATTCCTGACTACATCACTGGCAACAGAGGTGACACTGTCTGTTTCACTGTCTCACTGTTGTTATTACTGACTACATCACTGGCAACAGAGGTGACACTATCTGTTTCACTGTTGTTATTACTGACTACATCACTGGCAACAGAGGTGACACTATCTGTTTCACTGTTGTTATTACTGACTACATCACTGGCAACAGAGGTGACACTGTCTGTCTCACTGTTTCACTGTTGTTATTACTGACTACATCACTGGCAACAGAGGTGACACTGTCTGTCTCACTGTCTCACTGTTGTTATTACTGACTACATCACTGGCAACAGAGGTGACACTATCTGTTTCACTGTTGTTATTCCTGACTACATCACTGGCAACAGAGGTGACACTGTCTGTTTCACTGTTTCACTGTTGTTATTACTGACTACATCACTGGCAACAGAGGTGACACTATCTGTTTCACTGTTGTTATTACTGACTACATCACTGGCAACAGAGGTGACACTATCTGTTATCTGTTTCACTGTTTCACTGTTGTTATTACTGACTACATCACTGGCAACAGAGGTGACACTATCTGTTTCACTGTTGTTATTACTGACTACATCACTGGCAACAGAGGTGACACTATCTGTTATCTGTTTCACTGTCTCACTGTTGTTATTACTGACTACATCACTGGCAACAGAGGTGACACTGTCTGTTCTCTGTCTCACTGTTGTTATTACTGACTACATCACTGGCAACAGAGGTGACACTATCTGTTATCTGTCTCACTGTTGTTATTACTGACTACATCACTGGCAACAGAGGTGACACTATCTGTTATCTGTCTCACTGTTTCACTGTTGTTATTACTGACTACATCACCGGCAACAGAGGTGACATTATCTGTTTCACTGTTTCACTGTTGTTATTTCTGACTACATCACTGACAACAGAGGTGACACTGTCTGTCTCACTGTTTCACTGTTGTTATTACTGACTACATCACTGACAACAGAGGTGACACTGTCTGTTTCACTGTTTCACTGTTGTTATTACTGACTACATCACTGACAACAGAGGTGACACTATCTGTTTCACTGTTGTTATTACTGACTACATCACTGACAACAGAGGTGACACTATCTGTTATCTGTTTCACTGTTTCACTGTTGTTATTACTGACTACATCACTGGCAACAGAGGTGACACTATCTGTTGTCTGTCTCACTGTCTCACTGTTGTTATTACTGACTACATCACTGGCAACAGAGGTGACACTATCTGTTGTCTGTCTCACTGTTTCACTGTTGTTATTACTGACTACATCACCGGCAACAGAGGTGACATTATCTGTTTCACTGTTTCACTGTTGTTATTTCTGACTACATCACTGACAACAGAGGTGACACTATCTGTTATCTGTTTCACTGTTTCACTGTTGTTATTACTGACTACATCACTGGCAACAGAGGTGACACTATCTGTCTCACTGTTTCACTGTTGTTATTACTGACTACATCACTGGCAATAGAGGTGACACTATCTGTTTCACTGTTGTTATTACTGACTACATCACTGGCAACAGAGGTGACACTGTCTGTTTCACTGTTGTTATTACTGACTACATCACTGGCAACAGAGGTGACACTGTCTGTTTCACTGTTTCACTGTTTCACTGTTGTTATTACTGACTACATCACCGGCAACAGAGGTGACACTGTCTGTCTCACTGTTTCACTGTTTCACTGTTGTTATTACTGACTACATCACTGGCAACAGAGGTGACACTGTCTGTTATCTGTTCTCTGTTTCACTGTTGTTATTACTGACTACATCACTGGCAACAGAGGTGACACTATCTGTTTCACTGTTGTTATTACTGACTACATCACTGGCAACAGAGGTGACACTATCTGTTATCTGTTTCACTGTTGTTATTACTGACTACATCACTGGCAACAGAGGTAACACTGTCTGTTATCTGTTTCACTGTTGTTATTACTGACTACATCACTGACAACAGAGGTGACACTGTCTGTTCTCTGTCTCACTGTTGTTTCAATATTGTTATTTATTAATTCGTATGTGTGTGTGTGTGTGAGATGCAGACACAATTCACGAGGATTATTGTGGAGTGGAACCTCAGCGTCATGCTGCTGAACCAATTGAGAAACGTCCTCCTCCCGAGGTTGATCAGTCTCTCGTTGACTCGCTGCAGTCTCGCTTCAACACGCCCCTCTTTGCAGGTCTCGTGCTTTTTCACTTACCGTTGCCTCATCACATACATACACAAACATACACACCGAACACACTCATACTCACATACACACACATACATACACACACACATATATACACTCAAACACACTCGCATAGGCACACATACATACACTCACACTCACATACACACTCACATACATACACTCACACACACATACATACAGTCACACTCACATACATACTCACATACACGCACTCACACACACACACACACATACATACACTCACACACACTCACACACACACACACACACACACACACACATACATACACTCACACTCACATACGCATACACACACATACACACACACTCACACACACATACATACACTCACACTCACACACACACACACACACACATACACTCACTCACACTCACACACACACACCGAACACCTCCGTCAACTCTGTTATTATTATTAATTACAGGCAAGTCCAGTAGCATGGGGGAAGAGTGCAAGTGTACTATTATCACTCTGTGTGGTGGCCCAACATGTGCTGGAAGCTAACCAAAAGTTGTAGAGAGAAAAAGAGTTAAAATAGTAAGGAGTTATATAGAGAAGAAAGTTCGTATACAAAAATAATAAATATATAACAATTAACAATAAATATAATATGTCTCGTTGTTTGTGCTTATATCTGTGTGTCTGTATACTTGTGTGTGTGTGTGTGTTTGTGTATGTGTTTATGTGTCTGTATACTTGTGTGTGTGTGTTTGTGTGTGTGTGTTTATGTGTCTGTATACTTGTGTGTGTGTTTGTGTTTATATGTCTGTATGAATATATATGTGTGTGTGTGTGTGTGTGTGTGGCAGGTTTGTTGGCGGTGGTGTTGTTTGTGGTGTGTGTGGTGGCGGTGTTGGTGTGTCGTTATGCACAGCGTCACAAGGGAGATTACTTAACTCGCGAGGATTCTGGAGCTTCAGGTGCCGAAGATGCTCATGAAGCAGTGACACAGAGTCGTACCGGACATCAGGTGGATAATATGAAGGAGTTCTTCATATGATCGACTGCATCCACCTTCTCTCTCGACCATCACGAGGTCAGCTTATATATTTCTCCATACCGTCGTGCATACCAGCTCGTGTGAGAGGAAGATATGCAGTCATATGATACACAGACAGTATATTGTGGTAGTTATTTTGACATTGTTGATTCAGGCAGCTCTTATTTGGTTATTGTTTGTGTCATGATCATCGACGGAGCCATCACAACTATTACACGAGCCTCATCTTCACTACTGTCTTGTGTGTATATAACGAGCTCATGTGGAGTTTATTAATTATTCATTGATGTTAAATGCGTGCATCAACGCGCACACCACTTCCGTCAGGTCCGATTTGGCTTCAGTTTTTATTGTTCTCTGTTGTTTGTGTGTGTGTGTGTGTGTGTGTGTATGTGTGTGTGTTGCGTTACATCAAGTGTGTTGGTATTCTAATGCGAATATTTACATTATTTTCTCGCTCAATTCTACTCGTTTTTTGCTCCATTTTCTCGCTCAATTCTACTCGTTTTTTGCTCCATTTTTTCGCTCAATTCTACATTTCTATTATGTTGTGTTTTGTTGTGCGTTTCTGCCGATGTGTCATATCATTTTAACGCCATTTTGACGCCAGTTATTTCAATTTGCGGTATTAATTTAGCAGTCGAGACATTGTTGATATTGACATAATGATTAGTTATTCGCGGCACTTACACGCTGCCACATGTTTGTGATCATGACATTGTTCCGTCCATTACACGTGCACTATCTTTTGAACGCCTCGTCTTTTTTATCGCTCATTATTTGCGCTGAATCGGCCAAAACAATGGGTTATATTAATGAGAATGTTTGTGATTCAACCTAACAGTTTCATCCAGGTTTTTCGCTCTAATTCATTGCTGCGTTATGATTGTGGTGTGTGGGTGCATACCCCTTTGTATTGGTAAGTTTCGGTTGATACACACACACACACACACACACACACACACACACACACACACACACACACACACACACACACACACACACACACACACTGACACACACACACACACACACACAACGCTCTGTAAGCGCACACTGACATAATCGACATCTTCATTTTTTGAGGAATGCTGCTGTCGTATCGTTTGCACATTGCAGTTTGGGCCGGGTTGATCTTATATTCGGCAGGATGAGAGTAGTGGGCGTCTTGAAGTGCCGGTCCAACTATCTGACTACGGTGTGACTCTACCTCGTACTCCCGGCGAATGTTTCATGTTTCAACTCGTTCACACACATATTGCGCGAGCTGTTCTTCAGTGAGTGTTTCTCTAAGCTAGCGGAATTTGCTGGGTCTTTGGCTGCTGAAGGATGCTGAGGAATTAGGGGTGAACTTGGAAGCACTTCTCTTCAACAAGTGCGTGAGAGTTGTCATGTCCAGTTCGGAGCGTGAGTGCGCCTGATCCGATACATCAGTGAGATGAGAAAGTGGTGGGGCCGAGCCTCGCTGATTTGTCGATGAGCCAATATCCATGAGGTCAATGGTTCTGATTCTTGGTCCCGACAATGGTTGTGCTCTAGTTGAAGTGAGGGGCAGTGTGCGCCTCATGTAATCGCTGGCTCCTCTCACTGATGCACTGTTCACCAGCACCGGGTCTCTGGTGTCTGCACGATGCTTGAAGTAGCCCTTGGCCTTGGTATATCCTTGCAGCGGGTAGCTGGCTTGGTAGTCGTCGGCGGGATGGTCGTACCCGGGCGAATTCATCTTGATAGGCACCACTATCACGTAGCGTTTGGCAGACGGACGCTTGGCTCCCTTGACATAGTGATGATAGTGATGAACTACTGCCTCCTGCTGCGATTTTCCCTTCGATTTCGACCGACTTCCCTTGCTCCACCACCAGAACTTTGACTTATTGTTCTCGCCGTGCACTATGACAAGTTCGCTGACAATCAACACACACACCTACACAGCAACAAGCAGGACGCAGCTAGTCAAACCAGCATATTTCGTGCAATACAGGAGTGCACTGCAATGTCTGTCAGTATGCAAAATATTACAGCCTAATTTAATAAGTTAATACAGTGTTTATTCCCCATTCTAGCAGCAAAATAATTGGTTCAATTAATTTATGACTTTTTTTGAGCGTTTCATGTGTGCTGGCTTTCAATATCGTCGCTGAAATGCAATATGTTGCAATTAAGTGTACGTGCGTGTTCTTACCAAGAGTGCAAGTCTCATGATCGCCTCCAGACCTCGCTCATAAATGCACCTGACCGCCAGCACGCGCACAATGATGCCGCGGCGGTGTCGCCTCGCTCCTTTATACCACCACTTTCATGTGTGCCAGTCAGTCAGTCAGTGAGCTCGTGCGTGCGAGACACAAGTTGCACGTGTGTGCCAGTGCTGGCGGACGACGAGGCTTTTTGCTGCAACTGCAACTGACTCGCGCATCCGTGCAATATGAGTGAATTTGTGGAAGCATTGGTGCATAGGTTTCAAATTCCCCGATCCAGCTGTTTATTGTGTGTTTGTGGCGTTGTGACCAGCTCTATCACACACACGGCAAAAAGCGCGCGTCGTCGTCATATGGGACCAGTTTTTGCCAGTGAAACCGAAAGTGAGCGAGACGAGTTGGAAAGCGAGTGTCTGTCATGATGTTGCCAGGCCGCACGCACTGTGTTTGTGTTGAGAAGGGGCTGTGTTATGGGTGATTACAGCACCAGAGTAACAAAGGTCACGTGACTTGTAATTCACAGATGTGTGTTCCATCGCTCGGCTCAACATAATACAGTACATAATGTAGTTGTATTTCAGCGGATGTTTGATGAAATACTCACGAGATTTACTCGTATTTGTAGTATAATATTGAAATATCATTAACGGTTTTGCATTTGATGATCACTGATGTGTCTCAAGTCACTGATGAATGTCTGACTAGCGAAACTTTTGACTGTCGTGTCAGTCACTTGTGTTTTCCTCTCGTAAATCACATATACGTCAAAGAGTTCAATTAGTTTATATGTACCAGTAAGGCGCCGTGTTCGGCGATGAACGAGCGAGCGCGAAGCTATCATATGTAATCAAACTTTGTCGTTGTCAAACTTTGTTTTCTGCTAAGTTATAAGAGGACATATGGCACGTGCCACGTGCCACACTGGGCACTGACATAATTTGGCATGGTCTCATCCGCGGCAAGAAGGATTGGGCTACCCAACAAAGAAAAACGCATGTTAATCGGCCTTATGGTTCCAGAGATATAAGCCTCTGAAAAACGGGTAAAAAGTGTTTTTCGAAAAAGTAGGAGGGCATTTGGGACGTGCCACAGTGGGCACTGACGTAATTCGGCATAGTCTCATTCGCGGCAGGAAGGATGAGGCTACCCAAAAAAAAATGCATGTTAATCGAACTTATGATTCCAGAGATATAAGCCTCTGAAAAACGGGTAAAAAGTGTTTTTCGAAAACGTAGGAGGGCATTTGGGAAGTGCCACGTGCCACACTGGGCACTGACATGATTCGGCTTGGTCTCATCCACGGCAGAAAGGATGAAACTACCCAACAACAAAAAATGCATGTTAATCGGACTTATGGTTCCAGAAATATAAGCCTCTGAAAAACGGGTAAAAAGTGTTTTTCGAAAAAGTAGGAGGGTATTTGGGACGTGCCACGTGCCATAGTAGGCACTGACATGATTCGGCTTGGTCTCATCCGCGGCAGGAAGGATGAGACTACCCAACAAAAAAAAATGCATGTTAATCGGACTTATGGTTCCAGAGATATAAGCCTCTGAAAAGCGTGACCACGGCCGGCGGGCCGGCGGGCCGCTCATACTCATTTTTCTAGTAACACCAAGTATGAACTCGCTCGCTATCGCTCGCTCGTAACAACATTGGCTGAACAGTTCGAATCAACCACTAGACATGATGTTGTTCTGGTATGTTGAATAATCTTAATATGCTGTCTAATTGAGTGTGAACCACATGGAAACACATACAGACAGACACACACAGGTTGTAGTTTAGTTGGGTGTGTGGCGTTTGGGTTGCCACGGAACAACACAAGTTGTAACGTGAGTGCTATGGACCGACTGTATTTACAAGTACAGATATAACAGGACAGAACGATCGGACACACGCATAAACAAGCTCACGCACACATGGTCCTACAACACATACACAATGACACGGACAAACATGACACACAGACATACAGACAAGCGGGCGTACACACAGCTGGTAGGGTCGCGAGGTGGCGCGAGACGGAAGTTGTGTCGCACCACAGGTGTTTCCGCCGACCTGCCATCCTGCTCTGGTCATTGTTCTCAATTGGAACAATGCGGAAATAATGATAACACTACGTGCGGTAGAACGACAAAAACTCGCAATAATATGAAATTGTAATAATAGAAATCATAGCATTTTAGCAGTTTGACAAGAATTTTAATGACAGCGTTGATGACAAAGACTCCTGCACTAGGTGACCATTAACAAAACGACTACTGAGTTGTTGAACTGCGTGGTGTAGTGGTAGCATACCCGCCTCACAAGCGGGAGGTTCGTAGTTCGAATCCCGGCGAAGGAGAATTTCATTGGGTGAATTCTATAATACAAAAGTCCCTGTCCACCCAGCAGTAAATGATGGTACCAGATATCAGTCATGTGTTGTGTCGTGCATTCTGGGGAGGTGGTCCTCTCTAATACGTCTTCCGTCCTTGTGGTGTCATAGCGTGGAGAGGGTCGGTTCTGCGGTGGCAGCGAGCTGCACTGGACACACATGTGTGTGTTCATAAGCTTCGGCTTCTTCCCGTGTAGCAGCTGTCACCTGAGGCTTTTAACCTTCAACGAGAGTAATATACAATACCGCTTCGGTGGATGAAAGGACATCACAATATGTTTCTCTTCTTCCTACCATATTGTGTACTGTTACTTGTATTATTGTGTCAGCAATGGACAGACCTTGTACAGTGTTTGTCGCCGTTGTTTGAGTCGTGTAGCACAGTGGTTCTCAAACTTCTTCTTGCCATGACCTCCTCCAACATAATGCGAGTTCTTGTGGTCCCTCTAGAAGTCCTTGCGGTCCCATACACACATGAACATTCGCGACGCGACTTCTTCAGGGCATTAGCTCATGCAACGCCACCTAGATACATGTATCTAGATGTATCTAGGTGGCGTTGGCTCATGTATGTCGGTGAATATTTCCACCGACCACCAAAATAACGCCACGACTTTGTGTACAGGTGGAGTGAGCACACAGACATAGACGCTCATCGACGGATCAAGTACACGCGCCAGGCACACACCGGGGGTCTCACTGTCTCGGCGGATCACACGATTGAAACATCGACAATAACAACACTTAGGAATAAATGGCTTCAACATACATCTTCCATGGCCCCTGACAAAATATGCTGGTCCCACGTGTTTTTAATTTGATTATGTGGTCCATAAAAAAGTATGTCCCCCAAGGGGTAATATCCAGGGGAGTAGATTTGTGACGAGGCTCGGGGGGATGACAGTCATCATGCATTAGTGTTCAATATTGGCTCAGTTGGTCAATTGCATGACACACAACTATTTTCGGCATATTCAATTACAACACACAAACCTCAATGAAAAGTATATTGCGTGAAGTATCATTTTTCATATTTTTCGTGTATTGTTACTTTTTGCTATGCTGATTTTAATGATAATATATCCAATGTGAACTGAACTCAGCAGAATTATCGAGGGGTAAATTGCATATTCATACCCCCAGCCAATTTGTCGGGGGTATATATCCCCCCAGGATCTACGGCCAGAGGAGCACTGGTTTGACAGCTATGTGCGGTTATATTAACAGACTCAGTCTGCCTGGTCAGTGCAGTGGTCAGGTACAAGCCAGTGGTGTTTGTTCAGTGACACGCGGCAAGCAGGGCTCATTTGCTCAACACACTCATTGTTTCCAGTGTCACTTGGATGAGGTCGACCAGCTAGAAGGCGGGTGCAAGCGAAAACGACAGAATTGAGAGCTTCAGTAATCTCAAACAACACATTAAGAGCGACAAGTTTACCAGTAAAATATAAAAATTACATTCAATTTCATTTTATATTCACAAAGCTCATACACAAACACACACACACAAACACACACACACACACACACACACACACACACACACACACACACACACACACACACACACACACACACACAAACACACACACACACAACACAGAGACAGAACAGTGGAGTAAGTAGGGCGAGCTGGTGCAGTTAACTAGTTAATCTCGTCGCGCAATATTGACCGGCCCGATGTCATCTGGAATCTTCGTGTGGCAGGTCGTTGATCTCTCGTGCTGCTGCTGAGACGGCCAGACACAGGTCTGCTCTCATTCTCCTGCTCATCCTCGGGGGACAGCAGCTGGCGCCGTGTGGGCACGTGTCTCAGTGCGCGCTGCCACGACTCCCCGTCTGCCAGCGACAGAAGCACCTGAGTGACTGCGATCAGCGTCAACGACGGATTGAAACTGCTGTCAAAACTGTACACACACACACACACACTTATGAGATTTGCTTATTGCTTATTGAGGATTGCTTAGTGTGGGATCAGGATCAGATAGAAGAGGACATGATAGTAAACTGAAAAAGACCAGGTGTATTAGCAATGTGAAATTGTTCAGCTTGCCTAGTAGGTGTGTGTGGACGCATGGAACGGTTTGAGTGCACAAATAGTGAACACAGTGAGTCTATTGGGAAATTCAAAGAGAGTCTAGATAAAGCTGGATATTAACAAGAAGACAGGACAGCTCGAGCTTAGCTCATTTCCTGTAGCTACAAATATGTGAGTACACTATGAGTATCAGTGGTGAGGCCTGTTTGAACATACACACAGACACATGTCATGTGAAATGTGTTGAACAAACAGAGTGAGTGTGTGAGGCGCTTAACTGACCGCAAATACTTGCTCAGTGGCAGTTTGGCAACTCTGATTTTATCGCGCTTGGCTCGTGCCAGTGACAGTGGGATACTGCTGCTTTTGTCCACGTATCCGCCGATAATGTAGATATCATCCTCGTTGAAGTGGGTGAGCACGTTGGACGTGTGCGGTGACAAGTAGACCAGTCGTCGGGGATCAAACATTTGCATGTAGTTGTGCGCGTGCAAGTGCATGGGGAACGAGGGCGAGTCGAGGCGCTGGAAGCGATGTCGCAGCAGCTCCATGCTCGCAGAATCCGGCTGCAACGAGCATAAGTGCAGGTCAAATGGGTTTTTGCTGGCGCGGTTGAGGGCGAAGCACGTGAGCATCTGGTTGACCATGTTGCGCAGCTCGCGCCTTGACATGTCGCTCTCGTAGGACATGTCAAACACCAGGCGCGGCCCGAACTTCATGGCCTGGTACAAGCGTCGCTCCGTCCACTTAAACATGGTGTTCAGATAGATACGCAACAACATGCTGTTGGCGCCCAGATCGTAGGTCAACGCTCCCTGATTCAACCTGTCGGTCAGTTGTCTACGCTGCTCCTGCTCGAGCAACTGCTTGGCTTTCCTTTTGATACGATCCACGGCGCCTCTCTGGTACTTTTGCGCGAGGAAGGCGAAGTAACGCCGCCGAGCCGACGTCGTGCCGATCAGCATCAGTTCCTTCCACTGAGCTACCGGCACCTGCATGGGACACATTTCCCCGCTGAGGTGCAAGTGGTTGCGCTCGAGCATAATGAGGTGCAGCAACTGTCTATCGGACACGTTCTCCTCCGACAGACCCAGTTGCTCACAGACCGACTCAAAATCTGCCTCGACGTACTCGGTCGGTTCTACGAGATCTTCAATATTGGCAGGCAGACCGAGCTCATCAGCAACGCGGTCAACGCCGGCTTTTCTATCGGTGGCCGAGTGCGAGAAATCTTCATCAGCACTGGACACGAGGCGACTGGTACCGAAGCAGCGAAGTGGCACTCGTGACTCGCGCATGATGGACTGGCCAGTGGCACGTGACAGTGTCCTGGTGCGCCACACCCTCGCGGCGCACTCGCGCGACACACGCGACAACAAGTGATAAAAGTTCCTCATTGTCAACTATTTCTGGATAAAAAATAGAGCATATTTATAACACGCCTGTGGATTCATCATCACATTTCAGCATATTTTCATCCCCCTTTTGACCCTGTCTCTCACTCTCTGACTGCATATGCTCCCGTGTGATCTGTTTTTAGTTATTTGCGGTAATAGTTTATCTTTTGTTGTGTGTGCCTGACCCGGTTTTGATGTTTCTGTATATTGTATTGTTTGTGTACAAATGGTCGTTATATGGGTTCTTTTTATTCATGCCGTTTTTCGTTATTTTGACGCGAATGTGTGTTTATTTGCGCTAAAGGAAATATATTCTTTAAATTCTTGAATCACAAACTATACGGTCAATCATACCCGACATTTATTCTTGTAGATAAGTGTATTAATTATATCACTGTTCATCGTAGCACAAACCTACATGCAAATAAATAACTGAATATAAAGATATTATAATTTGCCCTCAGATTAAAGAAATACACACTAACCAGTCGATGCGGCCACCACGTGTGTGCCGTGTGCGTCATAAACAAGATTTCATGGATCATAAATGCAAATATAAAATATCCGATCAGATATAATAGGTTATATAATACAAATATTCATTGAAAACCATCAATCACAGAGTCGTAAGAAAAAAATGTCGATTTGAAGTTTTGGATAAATCACCACTTTCGCGATTAAAAATATATAACTAAGATGCTGTGCTTGATTACTATACTTAAGCTTCTGTATGAAGCCATTTATAACACACAATATAATCCGAATGTTACAACAGTAATTTAAATATTTTAGCGATGCCGGATTGGCAGACGCCGATTGTTCACCCTTCAGAGGCGAACAATGAATGTATCAGTAGAGCATTATGCATCGGCGTTTGTTGGTTGTTTTATGAGGTACTGTACTGTTAGACCTTATATTTGTTGTTTCTTTATCTGACGTTGAACGTATAAACATATCGCGTTCGTTTTTGGCTGTTCATTGAGTCTCAAGGCGTTTGCTTTTTAATATGGTTAGTGATTACCGCCCCAGGAATGTTCCAATACATACAGGATCTTTTTTTTCATTCAACCACCAAACGACTGCAACAGGAGCCAAATACAGGATCTAATTTACCGTTATATATTCTGAATATCAATGCAGTTGCATTATTCCCAAAGTATTTGTCGATATAGACTTGAATAAGCCGTGAATTATTTAGCTGAATTCAACTGGACTTTTTTGAAATGGTATATCATAAATACATAAATGAATATCATGTGAGGTAATGAAATGTGTGTGCTGAGTTCGAGTATTTTGTGTGCTATTCAACACTGAATCTGCCTCTTGTAATGCTTGTTTATTGTTTGATGTGTTATTTCACTGTTTTGTTATATAAATGTTGAGTTTCATACTCATTTATCAATTTGGCATCATAAATTGGGTTTCATCACGGTGTCAACCTCACTGGATATGTGCGCTTTTCTTTATGGCAGTGGTGCAAGCAGGAGTTTCTCTGTGTTTGTGTGTTTGTGCACTTGCAATGATCGTCTCTCTTGTGTTTCGCTCGCTTGCATGCTGACACGGTGTTTGACCTTTGGCTGCGTGACTCACAGGCGACTGGACGGCAGAGTTTGTGAGTACAGTGACTCACAGGCGACTGGATGGTAGAGTTTGTGACTGCAGTGACTCACAGGCGGCTGGACGACAGAGTTTGTGAGGGCAGTGACTCACAGGCGGCTGGACGGTAGAGTTTGTGAGTGCAGTCATGAAGACCGTGCCCGAGACTGGCCTCACTCTCAAGCTGCACAGTCCTGCGGCTGCTGAACCTGCCATTTTCTCGTGGCCTTTGCCGATGGGCACCTCGGTAATAATACCAACACCGACACAGCCGATCACCGCCAACATTCTCTCGCTGTTTCATCACACAGAGGGCCGCCTGCCGTCCTTCAACCCAGTTTTTTCAACGTGGGGCCCTTGGGGGTCATGGGATTCTTCTGGGAGCCATAGGACCGGTTTTAGAAAATGGAGCCACCGTGTATTCTCACTATCCACGAAATATATATGACAATTCATGTGTATATGGGGCCACAATGATTTCTAGACGAGCCAAGGACTGTTTTGGGGGGCCACAGGGACTGGCATTGTGGTGAAGGGGTCATGGCGAGAAAAAGGTTGAGAAACACTGCTTTAACCCATGAAATCACGTTTTTTCTCGGTGTGCGATCTGTTTTTGTTCAGCTGAGTCTGATCTGTCATATCGCAGTTAACTGACGAAAAGTGGGCTGATATTTCGGCATTGAGTTTGGTCGCAATTTCACTCAGTTTCTATAATGATCGCTTGATAGCGAGGCTGATCGTAGCTGCTTGTAGCGGTTTCGTTTGACTGCCACTGAACGAGACAGGGCTGCTTGATTAAATTGCGTCTTTTTGTCTGACAGAAGAAAGGCAAGGAACACGATGGCGCGCATGAAATCGTCGAGACCATTCGGTGAATATTCTGCTGCCTTTCTCAGCTAGTTTCTCGTGATCTCAAGTGTTTTGTTGTCACATCTAGTTGTCAATATGATTGCTATCTTTCTCTCTGTGTTAATCACAGTCGAGGAGACTCATTTATTACCAGCAGTGGTGCGTCATTCACTATGTGCGTGCGCCTGTCACACCGTGTTGTTACGCTCGTGTATTGTGTCGTGTGTGTGTCGTGTTTCTTTTTCAGCTGGGTGTGCGAGGACTTTCCCGAGCTCAAATTGGCATTGCAGACAAACATTCTCAACGAGTTTGACCCCAAAAGGTTAGTTCAATATCAGCTATTAACGTGAGAGCAGGCGTTTCAGTGTGCCGTTATGTTCAGTATGTCGTTATGTTCAGTATGTCGTTATGTTCATTATGTCGTTATGTTCAGTATGTCGTTATGTTCAGTGTGCTGTTTCTCATGCACTCTTCACTTTCTATCAACATCGGCTTTATATCTATGTGAACTCGTGTGTGTGTGTGTGTGTGTGTGTGTGTATGTGTTTGTGTGTGTGTGTGTGGTTTTTATTGGTCAATAATGCTATGTGGAATGTTATCAAGTAATTTTTTTATGAAATATCGTATTTGTGGCGCTGTCCTCAGGCTGACATTGTTCTGACTCAGTCAATGTGGTTTTGTCTTCAATCAATGTGTTCACATGCTCACTGTCACTATTACTGCGTGTGTGTGTGTGTGTGTGTGTGTGTGTGTACAGTTACAGCAGTATGAAGAGCATATGTGACAAGTACAATCGCAGTATAGACAGCGTGTTACAGCTGGTCAGTGCTGAACAATATCATTTATCTGGTCGTAATGTCACTGATGATCAGGGGGTCTTAACCGTCGTAACCTCGCGAGTCTGGTACCTAGCGGCTGCGAGGATTCCTGTGTTTTTCTCAAAGAAATTATATGTTTAATCTATGCATTATATTATGCGCCTTTTAAAGGAGTTGTATGAATGAATATTGAATAGAATATAATTATTACGTCGTTTGTATTTTTATATTTTGGTATAGCTATAAACACTGACAAAGGTTGAGAACCACTGGTGTTGAACGAGTCCTGCAAACTACAATTGTCAACATCACGCTGTTGCAATCATTTTTATTATCGGCACATTTTATTCCATCTACCAACATGCTGAATGTGTCTGGTTTATTGTGAGCCCGTCTCACAGGTCATCATGAAGTGTGTGTATGTGTGTGTGTGTGTTGACAGGAGCGAGGTACATCTCGTCTTGCTGAGCGGTGCAGTAAGCGGCCATCACGAGGCTTGCTGCGTCACATAATACAACAAGTGTACAACCAGGCAGTAGAACATCCAGACAAACTCAACCAATACGAGCCTTTCTCTCCTGAGGCGAGTGTTTCGCGCCATCAAACACGTGTTTGTGATGCCGTCTTCCTGTCTGCTCACCATGTCAATCAATGTACCGAGTCGTTTGTAATTCAGCTGGCGTGAACGTGCTCGTGCATTGTTGGTTCTGGTAGCGTCAACTTGTTGATGTTTGTTGTTGACTCAGACGACAAGATAGTGAGGTTTGAGAATCACTGGTCTGAGCTGCTAGCAGGGTGTGTTGGCTCGTGGCTAGTTGCAAGAGGTGTAACTGTTGTGTGTGGCTGTTGGGCAGGTTTATGGAGAGACATCATTTGACCTGGTGTGTCAGATGATCGACCAACACGAGCTGAGCGAAAATGACGTGTTCATCGACTTGGGCAGTGGTGTGGGTCAAGTTGTTCTTCAAATGGCCGCCGCGACACCGTGTCGACTGTGTATCGGCATTGAGAAGGCCGACACTCCCGCCAAATACGCAAGTGTCAGTGTTTTCTCCTCACTTGTTCATCAAACACCCGTCGAACTGCCACTGAAACATCAAATACTCAAATGAAGTCCAGTTCAGACACAAACTGTTTTCGTGCCGCTTGAACCAGTCATTTCGCTGATCATATTTCTGCTTATTAACTTGTATTGTTGTTGTTTTTTAAGAAGAATCGCAATGCTGTGCTGTTCTCGCGATTAAATGTCAGCTAGTGATGTTGTGGTCCAGTTTGTGTTAGCGATGGTGCTGGTGTGGAAGGGAAGTATCAACTATTGCTCATGCATGATCAACTCTGTGTTGTGTGTGTTGTGTTGTGTGTTGATATGTGTGTGTTGTGTGTGTGTGTTGTGTGTGTGTTGTGTGTGTGTTGTGTGTGTTTATGTGTGTTGTGTGTGTGTTGTGTGTGTGTTGTGTGTGTGTGTTATGTGTGTGTTGTGTGTGTGTTGTGTGTGTGTTGTGTGTGTGTTGTGTGTGTTGTGTGTATGTGTGTTGTGTGTGTTGTGTGTGTTGTGTGTGTTGTGTTGTGTTGTGTGTGTTTTGTGTGTGTGTGTTGTGTGTGTGTTGTGTGTTTATGTGTGTGTTTTGTGTGTTTATGTGTGTTTTGTGTGTGTGTTGTGTGTTGTGTGGCCAATTTGCAGGAGATGGACGCGAGTTTTCGTCGCTGGATGCGCTGGTACGGCAAGAAATACAGCCACTACGAGCTACTGCAGGGTGATTTCCTCAAGCCCCCGTACCGTGACAAAGTGAATTGTGCTTCGCTCGTGTTTGTCAATAATTTCGCGTTCGGTCCCACGGTCGATCATCACTTGAAGGTGATCTTCCAGGATCTTCGCGACGGCGCTCGCATCGTCTCGTCGAAGGCTTTCTGCCCACTTAATTTCCGCATCAGTGACCGCAACCTGGGCGATATAGGCACCATTCTGCACGTGTCAGAACTGGCTCCTCTGTCAGGCTCTGTGTCGTGGACGGGCCGGCCTGTCTCCTACTTCCATCATCTGGTCGACCGCACCAAACTGGAGCGCTACTTCCAGCGACTCAAGAACCACGTGAGTCAATTATCCATCACTGTGAGTCAATTATCCATCATTGTGAGTCAATTATCCATCATTGTGAGTCAATTATCCATCATTGTGAGTCAATTATCCATCACTGTGAGTCAATTATTCATCACTGTGAATCAATTATCCATCACTGTGAGTCAATTATCCATCATTGTGAGTCAATTATCCATCATTGTGAGTCAATTATCCATCACTGTGAGTCAATTATCCATCACTGTGAGTTAATTATCCATCACTGTGAGTCAATTATCCATCACTGAGAGTCAATTATCCATCATTGTGAGTCAATTATCCATCACTGTGAGTCAATTATCCATCACTGTGAGTCAATTCTCCATCATTGTGAGTCAATTATCCATCACTGTGAGTCAATTATTCATCACTGTGAATCAATTATCCATCACTGTGAGTCAATTATCCATCACTGTGAGTCAATTATCCATCACTGTGAGTCAATTATCCATCATTGTGAGTCAATTATCCATCATTGTGAGTCAATTATCCATCACTGTGAGTCAATTATCCATCACTGTGAGTCAATTATCCATCACTGTGAGTCAATTATTCATCACTGTGAGTCAATTATCCATCATTGTGAGTCAATTATCCATCACTGTGAGTCAATTCTCCATCACTGTGAGTCAATTATCCATCATTGTGAGTCAATTATCCATCACTGTGTTGCTGCTGGCAATGTATGACTGTATGATGCGGCGTTTATTAACAAGTGTTGTGTGTGTGATGTGTGTGTGTGTGTGTGTGTGTGTGTGTAATGTGTGTTGTCAGGACGAGGATTATACGGCTTCCGGCCGGTGTGGTCGCGCCATGGCTCGACGCACCGGTGATAAAGCGACCACCGGAGACTCGAGCGGAGGAAGTTGCAGTGGAGATTCTGACACACGCTCCGCTGAGCACTGTGCTGACAGAGCCGGTGCCAACGGTCCCACCACCCGTCGCGCGTGGACCTCCTGGTTGTCGACCGGTCAGGGTGACGATGACGGGGAGGATGGTGACGGTTCTGTGACGACCACGGCCACACTCACCTCCTCCACCTCGCTCACTATCAGCAGAAGAAGAGTGGAGGACGCCAGTCAACCTGCGACACCGCCAGCGCCGACGTCCCAGCCTGCCCGCCTCGATGAGCACGACGAACAGCCCGAGAACAAACCGACTCGCAACAAGAGAGCCACTGGTCCGTCTATTTATATTGCCGACAAGCCGATGTTGATACTAAACACAGTTATTTACACGTTGGTCTTTATCTCACAAACGTAACCACACATAGTATTGGTGATTTCACATAACTCTGACTGCGACGCACATACATATCAGCTTGTGTGTGTGTGTGAGCAGTGGGTGTGAGAAAGCGGGTGTCTCGTGCAGCTCGCAGATGCACGGTTACTTCTCGCCGTATTTCAGCCGCTGCGGCCGCATCAGCCGCGCTCGCACAGGAATCTCCGCCGTCCAAACGACCTCCGCTGGTAATCAAACAGCTGAAGAAGCCCAACTCATCGACGGCGACGGCCAAACGCAAGCAGCAACACAACCAGCAAATAGCAGAACTCAGCGGACTGATCGCTCTGCACGACCAAACTCTGCGCAGTGTCTCCACTCCTGGTCAGTGACTCCCCAATGACTCACCACTGGTACATCAATGACTCACCACTGGTAAATCAATGACTCACCACTGGTACATAAATGACTCACCACTGGTACATCAATGACTCATCACTGGTACATCACTTACTCACCACTGGTACATCACTGACTCACCACTGGTACATCACTCACTCACCACTGGTACATCAATGACTCATCACTGGCACATCAATGACTCACCACTGGTACATCACTTACTCACCACTGGTACATCAATGACTCACCACTGGTACATCAATGACTCACCACTGGTACATCAATGACTCACCACTGGTACATCAATGACTCACCACTGGTACATCAATGACTCACCACTGGTACATCAATGACTCACCACTGGCACATCAATGACTCGCCACTGGTACATCACTTACTCACCACTGGTACATCAATGACTCAGTTATCATGTGTATGTATGTGTGTGTGTGTGTGTGTGTTGATAGATCGGGTGGAGGATATGGCGCCGGGCACAGTTGATCAGAAACTGACTGGCGACGACAATACATGCCGGCCCAATCATGAAGAACTGCCTGCCGAACTGACCTGTGTGGGAGACAGAGACGGGGAGCAAGATGTGCCATACTCTCTCCAACTACTGCTTGCTCGCACGCGCTCCATGTACCTGCACATGCTCAAGCAAATGCGCTCGTCCAAGTTCCGCGAGCAAGTGCAAGCCGACGTGCATCGTGAACAAGTAATTGAGCATTGAGTTATATAAGTGTGACATCATTTGTTCTAAGCTGAGATTCAAATAGTTTGTATAGTATTTTATCAATTGTATTTGCGTGTTGATATTTATGGTGTGTTAGGCGAGACAGAAGCAGTTGCGTAGCGAGCGTGATCAGTTAGAAGGACAAGTGGAGGCGTTGAAGAGTAGCAGTGTTGCCTTGTTGAAACAACGCCTGTCTCAGCTGGATATTGCAGCCTCGACGCCAGATCAGCTTATCACCAGCGCCAAACATATTGTGCAACGACATCGCCAACTGCAGCAAGACACGGCCCGCGTGCAAAACCAGGTGCCACTGAATTATAAGTGTATAAAAACACGGGCCACTGCGCGCAAGCATCCTCCGCCGCTGCTGGATTATTTGGCGAAATATCAGTGGTTGTGCATTGTAGAGCTTGCCTCTGTACGTGTGTGTGTGTGTGTGTTTGTGGCAGGTGAATGAGTTGGAGAAAAGCAATCAGTTACTGGAGCAGCAGCAGCGAGAGAAACAGTCATTACAACAACAACAACAACAAGCGGTCATTTCTGTGGCTCATCCGTTCTCATCTCCGGCTGGCTCGGTGGTGGCGAGCAGTCACGATGATTCTCCCCCCAACAACGCCTCCGTTGAGGTGGGTGTCACGCGCCACACATCAGGCACCTTATGCTGCCGCTGTGTCTGTCTGGTCTTCAAGATGATATTGCCATTATTATGTGCTTCAGAGCAGCAGTCATGTGATGTGTGTGTGTGTGTGTGTGCGTGTGTGTGTGTGTGTGTCTCAGACGAGCATATCGCACGAGTCGGTGATGCGTCAGATCGCGCAGAGTTTCAGTGAGCGACGGCGCGTGCAGAGCGAGATAAGCAGAATGCAGGGCGAAGTGCAGGCTCTTGATCGCTGGCATCACGGTCAAGCTCGCGTTGTTTCGTCTGGCAAGCAGAATGTCGTGCAGTCAGGTTCGTCCGCTCTCAGACAACAACAACAGCAGACAGCGACGAGCTCGGCGGGCGTGCTGTCAGCGGCCGACGTTCAGCAGCTGAGTCACGTGAAGGCGCGACACAAGAGTCGCAGTCAGGAGTGGCCTCGCGTGCCAGACGTCGGCAAAATACACGAGAACAACCCGGAGGTGCTGGCTCGCAAGATCCTCGAGCAAGGTCGGCAGATTGAGGCGGGCAAGATCCCAGTGATGGGCGGATGTGTGGCCCCGGTGGTGGTGTGCGACAGCGCGAGACCGCCACAGCAGCAACAGCAGCAGACTATCAGAGCCCCAGCAGCGCAGACTGACTCACGCCGTCTCACCGCCGCACTGCACGAGACTCCCAAGGTGGACAACTTCGAGGACAGACTCAAGTCGATGATCACCTGTTTCCTCAATGAAGACAGTCGTCCTGCTGCAGCGCACGAGACGGCCAGTGGGGTCCGCCAGTCACAACACGCCGCCGCCGCCGACTCGGACCGACGACCGGTGCACGTGACACAGCGAGGCTTGATTGATGCCGCGGTTGATATGAGCTTCAATGCGCGAGGTGGCAGCGCGTGCGTGAATGCCCTGGCGTCGCGGGTAATTGAGCAGGGACTGCGCCCACCCGCATCATCACCCGCCCGTGACACTGTGCAGTTGGAGGGCCTGGCAGACCCGGCACACGTGCGTACAATGACGACGCAGAGCACGACGTCGTCGACGATGCACGGGTCGTGCGGTGAAGTTGCAGCTACGCGTCATGCTGCCGTGGTGGCAGTGAGCGCGGCAGGTACCACTAGTGCCAGCGACGTGGCTCGCACCATGTCGGTGGTGTCAGCTGATGGTGGCAGTGTGATGGAGGGACTGGCGGCCACTCTGCACGCGCGCTACTCGCAGCCGGTCGCCACCGCCTCGTCCTCCTCTGGCTCGACCACTGACGGTATCTCGCGCACCGCCGCTCAACACACTCCGTCTCGACCCACGCCCAGCTACAAGCACGAGTTTGGTGAGCTGCTTGTGCATGCGTATTGCTGGTGATAGCAGCTATTTCATCAGTGTTATTATCGCATTGTGTGTATGTGTGTGTGTGTCAGATCGTTCGCATTCGCCAAGCGCCGCCCAGAAGGACATCAACATGGATTTTGAGCGTATTTTCGCGGCGGCCGACGAGATAAAACGACGCCGATCATCGGACGGCTCCTCGCCGCCGCAACACAGCGCTCGTGCCCACCAAATGACCCTGCAACTCAAGTTCAAATTGCCGGCGCGCGCCGAGCCCCCGCCTCGTCTCCAGCAGCGTCACGAGTCGCCGACGCAGGAGGACGTGCACCGCTACGACCAGCACTTCAAGAAGAAATTCCCGCACTCTCAGCAGCGCCACTGTGTGTCGCAGCACGTGGCTCTGCCCACCATGGCGCCGCTGCCCAGCTTCGGCTCGCAGTTGGCGGCAGAGCGACGGAGCGAGCAGCAAAACGACCTGGACGATAATGATGAGTTGATGAGTAGACTGTCGGGCGCTGTGAGACAGGGCTTCGCTCGCAGTCTGCAGTCCATCAACGCTGCGCCGCCTGCCGACCCACATGACTCACTCACTGATGACGTGTCAGTCAGTGATGATACTGCACCACCTCGTGACTCGTGAGTACCGGGCTGCGTGACAGTGCATTTGTTACCAGGGTCCAATCAGGTCGATCTTGATAGCTGATCGGCTGATCTAGTTAACATGTCTGCTAGGCGCATAATTGTACTTCTCTTTGATAAATCTATGAGTGATGCTCAATCACAAAAGGTTTTAACGGATCTCGACTAGACAAGAATCGCTACAATTCACCATTTGTTTCATATTTCATTTGTCATTGTTGAGCCATGAGTGTATTTGACCTCGACTAGCCGTTCTCTCAAATCCTCGTTCTCACTTGTTAACTGGTAGTGCATTCAGCAGGGTGTGTGTGTCGTACAACTTGTAATATTGTGACGCTGTTTTGCACGCGAGGCTTGATATAATTTTCTAATAGCGAAATATCTTAAGTGAAGCACTCGTGTACGGAGAGCCGCTTCACTGCCGAGTTTTAGTTTATATCTAGTGATGTTTCGTGTTTTATATTTGTCTGAGTAACGATTATTGACACGTGCATATGTGGCGTGGGGGCACTCATAGCTTGATTTCATTATTTCATTTGAGTAGCATAATTCGTTTTCTGATGATCTAGCCGACAGTGTGGTGTATTCAGAGGAGTAGTGTGGTAATTGCCACGTGATTTCTACCTCTGTTTTCCACTGTGCAGCAATAGCATCAATGATTGTACAAAAGCTTTTCACATCGTGTTAACAATGAAAGCCGAGGTCTCGATCACGGACAGCCAAATACATTTTCATTTTCGCCATTGCCACTCACTGAGTGATATACTGCTTGAGAAGGCGGTGTGGCCCACGTTTACCGAGCATGTTCAAATACCACGCGGATATGGTCCCACAAGTATAAGCACACGAGAGTTGTACAAGCCGAGAAGGCAGTATATAAAAGACAATTCCACACCAATTGACGAAAATAGCACAAATTGATCATAATCATAATCAAACAATATCCCGATGAGGGCAGCATACAGTCACAAAAAATTACCAAATATCCACTAATTGCCCAGCAGAATATGTACCAATACACATCACAAAAACGGCTAAACACAAACACACAAAAAGTACCCTGTGGCTTATTGTTGAGAAAATTAGCATCCATGGTGAAAGAGAAAATCAATTCGGTAAAGTGGATATTACAATACTGGATTCATTTTATCAGATAGACGTCAAGATAGACGTCAGTTGACGTCAAGAAATTCCGCCATGATATATCACAAATTTCGCAAAAGTATGCTTTTTGATGCATTCAAAATGCATTATTCAGCGGGTTTGGTGGGTTAAACCAGACTCTGCAGGGTTGAGTTCAGGATTACCAGGTAACATTCGACTTTCGCTGTCAAACTGCATGACAGCACATCTAACCATTTAGTGTAGTATGGGCGTGGTTTAGATTGGTGGGCGTGGTTCAGTGAACAGTGGGCGTGGTTTAGATTGGTAGGTATGGTTCAGTGAACAGTGGGCGTGGTTTAGATTGGTAGGTATGGTTCAGTGAACAGTGGGCGTGGTTTAGATTGGTAGGTATGGTTCGCGTGAAGATTGGGCGTGGTTTAGATTGGTAGGTATGGTTCAGTGAACAGTGGGCGTGGTTTAGATTGGTGTGCGTGGTTCAGTGAACAGTAGGCGTGGTTTGTTCTCAGCCTGGCAGTTGGACAAGTTTGTGAACGCTTAATGAACAACCGGACAGTGAATACCACACAATACCAAGCACACAATGTAAATGTCAGTAAGCATGGGGCAGCACACACAAACACACACACTCCGATCGTTTCAGCTTGGAAACGCCACAATTGCACTGGTATAGCGTTGGTGCTAGCTGGCACGATACGTCCTGCCGTGCAGCGAACTGGTCACGTGACGTAACAACACACTGACATCATCTCCTACCGTGATCAAACACACAAGACACACGAGATTAGTGAACGTGTAAGTTCAGACTTGAGTGAGTGAGTTCAGACTTGAGTAAGTTCAGACTTGAGTAAGTTCAGACTTGAGTAAGAGTTCAGACTTGAGTAAGTGAGTTCACACTTGAGTGAGAGAGTTCAGACTTGAGTAAGTGAGTTCAGATTTGAGTGAGTTCAGATTTGAGTAAGTGAGTTCAGACTTGAGTAAGTGAGTTCAGACTTGAGTAAGTGAGTTCAGACTTGAGTAAGTAAGTTCAGACTTGAGTAAGTGAGTTCAGACTTGAGTAAGTGAGTTCAGACTTGAGTAAGTGAGTTCAGACTTGAGTAAGTAAGTTCAGACTTGAGTAAGTGAGTTCAGACTTGAGTAAGTGAGTTCAGACTTGAGTTAGTGAGTTCAGACTTGAGTAAGTGAGTTCAGACTTGAGTGAGTGAGTTCAGACTTGAGTAAGAGAGTTCAGACTTGAGTAAGTGAGTTCAGACTTGAGTGAGAGTTCAGACTTGAGTGAGAGAGTTCAGACTTGAGTAAGTGAGTTCAGACTTGAGTAAGTGAGTTCAGACTTGAGTAAGTGAGTTCAGACTTGAGTAAGTGAGTTCAGACTTGAGTAAGTGAGTTCAGACTTGAGTAAGTGAGTTCAGACTTGAGTAAGAGAGTTCAGACTTGAGTGAGAGAGTTCAGACTTGAGTGAGAGAGTTCAGACTTGAGTAAGTGAGTTCAGACTTGAGTGAGTGAGTTCAGACTTGAGTGAGTGAGTTCAGACTTGAGTGAGAGAGTTCAGACTTGAGTAAGTGAGTTCACACTTGAGTGAGAGAGTTCAGACTTGAGTAAGTGAGTTCAGACTTGAGTGAGTTCAGACTTGAGTGAGTTCAGACTTGAGTAAGTGAGTTCAGACTTGAGTGAGTGAGTTCAGATTTGAGTGAGTTCAGATTTGAGTAAGTGAGTTCAGACTTGAGTAAGTGAGTTCAGACTTGAGTAAGTGAGTTCAGACTTGAGTAAGTAAGTTCAGACTTGAGTAAGTAAGTTCAGACTTGAGTAAGTGAGTTCAGACTTGAGTAAGTGAGTTCAGACTTGAGTTAGTGAGTTCAGACTTGAGTAAGTGAGTTCAGACTTGAGTTAGTGAGTTCAGACTTGAGTAAGTGAGTTCAGACTTGAGTGAGTGAGTTCAGACTTGAGTAAGAGAGTTCAGACTTGAGTAAGTGAGTTCAGACTTGAGTGAGAGTTCAGACTTGAGTGAGAGAGTTCAGACTTGAGTAAGTGAGTTCAGACTTGAGTAAGTGAGTTCAGACTTGAGTAAGAGAGTTCAGACTTGAGTGAGAGAGTTCAGACTTGAGTGAGAGAGTTCAGACTTGAGTAAGTGAGTTCAGACTTGAGTGAGAGAGTTCAGACTTGAGTGAGAGAGTTCAGACTTGAGTGAGTGAGTTCAGTCTTGAGTAAGAGAGTTCAGACTTGAGTGAGAGAGTTCAGACTTGAGTGAGAGAGTTCAGTCTTGAGTAAGAGAGTTCAGACTTGAGTGAGAGAGTTCAGACTTGAGTGAGAGAGTTCAGACTTGAGTGAGAGAGTTCAGTCTTGAGTGAGAGAGTGAGTACACTGCCACCGACCACTGTTTCTACCGTGAATCGTGTGTGTATGACACTGACCTGAGGACGATAATACAAGTACATTGTAGAGAGACTCGTTCTTCAAGTGCTTAACCACCTGCCACACACACACACAAACACCTGATTATGCACGACTATGGATGATTCAACATTCAGTTGATGGATTGATTCAAATATCGAATAAACGAAGGAGCAAGTGAACGGCTGAATAAATGTGAAACAGTTGGGCGTCAATGATTGATGACTCGCCTCGTCAGTGACTACCACATGAACCCCGCACGGTCCCTGCACAAACATCTGACCGATACCGCCGGCCGATGCTGCCAGTAGTGGAGACAACTTGGTGGCCAGCTCGCGCGCCGTGCTGTGGTACAAGAAGAGCGCGTGAAACACGGCCGACCCACGTGACACCGACACGTACAAGGTGACTCGAGGTGGTACCATTCTGTCGATCAGTAAAACACACATACACACACACATGCATCAGCCAGCCAACGTGTGAGAAACAGTCACTATTGAATCACAGAATCATGAGATGTCAGTGAGTAAAACACACACACACAAGCATGGGGAGGTGAGAGAGACAGCGACACACGCACTTGATATGCAGACAGTTGAACAGGCGTACTCCGTCTGTCAGACCGCACAGTTGCAGCGCATCGTTGCGAGACATTCTCATGAGATCTGCGGCCGAGTAGTTGGCCAGTGAGGAGGAGGCATGTCGACCCAGTCTGCATCGAACCAGCCACTCGCCGGTCGCTGCCACACTGGCACACGAGCTCAGCTGCATACTGCCACCGCAACCGCACGATGGAGACGTGCAACACACCGTCGCCTCGCCACACACACACACACATGTCGCACGCAGAATGAGTGACATCACTGCACATTGTGAATAATACTGATATCGGCATGTTGTTCACAAGTGATAGCCGCGGTGTAACTCTGTAAATGATGATCTCCAACACCAACAATTACACACACACACAAGATGCTGCGAAAACAAAACTTAACTATGAAGCAGCCAAGTTCATATGTGATTCATTATGCATAATACATGTGTGTGCTTGTTTGTGTGTGCCTGTATGTGTACATAATATGTGTATGCTTGTATATCTTTATTGTGTGTGTGTAATTCAGTGCATAAGAGTGTGTGGGTTATATCAATTTTGTTTTAAACACAGAATATGTGATTGCAATAAATGTATATATTATTATTATTATTATTATACGCTATGAGACATCACAAATACACGGCAACATCGTGACAAAATGACGACGCACCACAATCAACACCAACACTGTCTCAACGCGTCAGTGTGTGTGTGTGTGTGTATGTGTGTGTGTGTGTGTGTGTGTGTATGTGTGTGTGTGTATGTGTGTGTGTATGTGTGTGTGTGTGTGTGTGTGTGTGTGTGTCAGTGTGTCAGTATATGTAAATATGCATATCAGTGTATGTGTGCCAGTATATAAGTCATACATGTCAGTGTATACATGTATACAGTATACATGTCAGTGTATCAGTGTGTTAGTGTATCAATGTGTTAGTGTATCAATGTGTCAGTGTATCAATGTGTCAATGTATCAATGTGTCAGTGTATCAATGTGTCAATGTATCAGTGTATTAGTGTGTCAGTGTATCAGTATATCAGTGTATTAGTGTGTCAGTGTATATATCAGTGTGTCAGTGTATTAGTGTGTCAGTGTATTAGTATGCCAGTGTATCAGTGTGTCAGTGTATTAGTGTGTCAGTGTGTGCGGTACCTCGTTGACGGGCGTGATATCAGAGAGACTGGACGCGGTGCGAGAGTCGTGGTTGTGTGTTATCAGTGTATCAGTGTGTGCGGTACCTCGTTGTCGGGCGTGCTGTCAGAGAGACTGGATGCGGTGCGAGAGTCGTGGTTGTGTGTTATTAGTGTATCAGTGTGTTAGTGTGTGCGGTACCTCGTTGTCGGGTGTGCTGTCAGAGAGACTGGATGTGGTGCGAGAGTCGTGGTTGTGTGTTATTAGTGTGTTAGTGTGTGCGGTACCTCGTTGTCGGGTGTGCTGTCAGAGAGACTGGATGTGGTGCGAGAGTCGTGGTTGTGTGTTATTAGTGTATTAGTGTATCAGTGTATCAGTGTGTGCGGTACCTCGTTGTCGGGTGTGCTGTCAGAGAGACTGGACGCGGTGCGAGAGTCGTGGTTGTGTGTTATCAGTGTATCAGTGTATCAGTGTATCAGTGTGTGCGGTACCTCGTTGTCGGGCGTGCTGTCAGAGAGACTGGATGTGGTGCGAGAGTCGTGGTTGTGTGTTATCAGTGTATCAGTGTATCAGTGTATCAGTGTGTGCGGTACCTCGTTGTCGGGTGTGCTGTCAGAGAGACTGGATGTGGTGCGAGAGTCGTGGTTGTGTGTTATTAGTGTGTCAGTGTGTGCGGTACCTCGTTGACGGACGTGCTGTCAGAGAGACTGGATGTGGTGCGAGAGTCGTGGTTGTGTGTTATTAGTGTGTCAGTGTATTAGTGTGTCAGTGTGTGCGGTACCTCGTTGTCGGGTGTGCTGTCAGAGAGACTGGACGCGGTGCGAGAGTCGTGGTTGTGTGTTATCAGTGTGTCAGTGTATCAGTGTATCAGTGTGTGCGGTACCTCGTTGTCGGGTGTGCTGTCAGAGAGACTGGATGTGGTGCGAGAGTCGTGGTTGTGTGTTATCAGTGTATCAGTGTATCAGTGTATCAGTGTGTGCGGTACCTCGTTGTCGGGTGTGCTGTCAGAGAGACTGGATGTGGTGCGAGAGTCGTGGTTGTGTGTTATCAGTGTATCAGTGTATCAGTGTATCAGTGTGTGCGGTACCTCGTTGTCGGGCGTGCTGTCAGAGAGACTGGATGTGGTGCGAGAGTCGTGGTTGTGTGTTATTAGTAGGGCTGTCAAAAAAGTAACCTAAAAATCAGAAAAAAGTAACTTTATTTTCGACAAAAAGTAACCTAAAAAGTAACCTAAAAATTACCTATGAGTTTGAATGTTATTATCACTTTTGTATCGTTTTATCACATGTTTATCACGCCTTTGCTGATTAGTGCTCTATATGAAGTACACGGTTTGTTTGTTGTTTGTTTGTGAACATATGAAGTAACATAATAACCTGTAAAAAGTAACATAAAAATAACCTAACCTTCGTAAAAATAACCTTCAAAAAAGGTCAATTCCTGTTTGCAGTTCTGAAGGAAGAAAATACACCAGTCCTTCTTTTTTATAATCTTTCCGAGTTGGTACTACTTTTCCACCCTCTCCGATCTGGTACCATTTTTACAAAAAACAACCAAAAGTGACTTAACATCATTTAGCTAACATCGAAAAAGGAGCATAACCATCAAAATATAATTTTAAGTGGAAAGCTCATACAAATGCGAAATACACTAATTGCAAATGTAAATAGTTTTAGTAATGGTCGCAATAATTATCTTTATATTTTATCAATGGAACTTTTTATCAAATAGCACGTACTACAGTTTGTATATTATTGTGAGCGTAAATGCATGTGTGAATGCCCCCCGTCCTCCCATATGTCAAACGTGGGATAATGGCGCGATCTCATGCCCTGAAAATCCCGTGCAAATTCCTGTTCAAGTAAATACGTACTGTCAAGTGCTACATTGCAGTATCTGGTATAGAGAGATCACACATCGTACTATACCACGCTCCGAACATCTCACGAGACCCTCCGGTTCGTGGCCATTTCCTAAAATGGAATTACACTATCCTGCGTACCCAAAAACGTATAAATATCGAGTAGCACGGATATTAGGATGAATATCAATTGCTAAATCCTAAGAGCAGAAATGTTGACATTTCTGGATCTTCAGACCTAATATTCCATCTCTTCTCCTATTTTATCCTCATATATACCGTTTTTGTGCCTCTTATCTGCAAAAAGTCACCAAACTTCGTGGTAAACTTACCTAATAACAAGAAAAATAACAAAAGGTAACCTGACGATAAAAAAGTAACCTTAAAAGCAAAAAAGTAACCTAACGATGAAAAAGTAACTTTTGGTAACCTAATAACTTTTTTAATAATTATGGTACACAACTTTTTCATGCAGTCTTAGGTAGCTTATGAAAAAGTGACCATTAGGTGAAAAAGTAACTTTATTAACTTTTGACAGCCCTAGTTATTAGTGTGTCAGTGTGTGCGGTACCTCGTTGACGGACGTGCTGTCAGAGAGACTGGATGTGGTGCGAGAGTCGTGGTTGTGTGTTATTAGTGTATCAATGTATCAGTGTATCAGTGTATTAGTGTATTAGTGTATTAGTGTATCAGTGTATTAGTGTGTTAGTGTGTGCGGTACCTCGTCGTCGGGCGTGCTGTCAGAGAGACTGGATGTGGTGCGAGAGTCGTGGTTGTGTGTTATCAGTGTATCAGTGTATCAGTGTGTGCGATACCTCGTTGTCGGGTGTGCTGTCAGAGAGACTGGACGCGGTGCGAGAGTCGTGGTTGTGTGTTATTAGTGTATCAGTGTATCAGTGTATCAGTGTGTGCGGTACCTCGTTGTCGGGCGTGCTGTCAGAGAGACTGGATGTGGTGCGAGAGTCGTGGTTGTGTGTTATTAGTGTGTCAGTGTGTGCGGTACCTCGTTGACGGACGTGCTGTCAGAGAGACTGGATGTGGTGCGAGAGTCGTGGTTGTGTGTTATTAGTGTATCAATGTATCAGTGTATTAGTGTATTAGTGTATTAGTGTATTAGTGTATCAGTGTATTAGTGTGTTAGTGTATTAGTGTGTTAGTGTGTGCGGTACCTCGTTGTCGGGCGTGCTGTCAGAGACACTGGATGTGGTGCGAGAGTCGTGGTTGTGTGTTATTAGTGTGTTAGTGTGTGCGGTACCTCGTTGTCGGGCGTGCTGTCAGAGAGACTGGATGTGGTGCGAGAGTCGTGGTTGTGTGTTATTAGTGTATCAATGTATCAGTGTATCAGTGTGTCAGTGTATCAGTGTGTGCGGTACCTCGTTGACGGGCGTGCTGTCAGAGAGACTGGACGCGGTGCGAGAGTCGTGGTTGTGTGTTATTAGTGTGTCAGTGTATTAGTGTATCAGTGTGGCAGTGTATCAGTGTGTGCGGTACCTCGTTGACGGGCGTGCTGTCAGAGAGACTGGACGCGGTGCGAGAGTCGTGGTTGTGTGTTATTAGTGTATCAGTGTGTGCGGTACCTCGTTGACGGGCGTGCTGTCAGAGAGACTGGACGCGGTGCGAGAGTCGTGGTTGTGTGTTATTAGTGTGTCAGTGTATTAGTGTATCAGTGTGTGCGGTACCTCGTTGTCGGGTGTGCTGTCAGAGAGACTGGATGTGGTGCGAGAGTCGTGGTTGTGTGTTATCAGTGTATCAGTGTATCAGTGTATCAGTGTGTGCGGTACCTCGTTGACGGGCGTGCTGTCAGAGAGACTGGACGCGGTGCGAGAGTCGTGGTTGTGTGTTATTAGTGTATCAGTGTGTGCGGTACCTCGTTGACGGGCGTGCTGTCAGAGAGACTGGATGTGGTGCGAGAGTCGTGGTTGTGTGTTATTAGTGTGTTAGTGTGTGCGGTACCTCGTTGACGGGCGTGCTGTCAGAGAGACTGGATGTGGTGCGAGAGTCGTGGTTGTGTGTTATTAGTGTATCAGTGTATTAGTGTGTCAGTGTGTGCGGTACCTCGTTGTCGGGCGTGCTGTCAGAGAGACTGGATGTGGTGCGAGAGTCGTGGTTGTGTGTTATTAGTGTGTTAGTGTGTGCGGTACCTCGTTGACGGGCGTGCTGTCAGAGAGACTGGATGTGGTGCGAGAGTCGTGGTTGTGTGTTATTAGTGTATCAGTGTATCAGTGTGTGCGGTACCTCGTTGTCGGGCGTGCTGTCAGAGAGACTGGATGTGGTGCGAGAGTCGTGGTTGTGTGTTATTAGTGTATCAGTGTGTCAGTGTGTGCGGTACCTCGTTGTCGGGCGTACTGTCAGAGAGACTGGACGCGGTGCGAGAGTCGTGGTTGTGTGTTATTAGTGTATTAGTGTGTCAGTGTATCAGTGTGTGCGGTACCTCGTTGACGGGCGTGCTGTCAGAGAGACTGGACGCGGTGCGAGAGTCGTGGTTGTGTGTTATTAGTGTGTCAGTGTATATATCAGTGTATCAGTGTATTAGTGTGTCAGTGTGTGCGGTACCTCGTTGACGGGCGTGCTGTCAGAGAGACTGGATGTGGTGCGAGAGTCGTGGTTGTGTGTTATCAGTGTGTCAGTGTGTCAGTGTGTGCGGTACCTCGTTGTCGGGCGTACTGTCAGAGAGACTGGACGCGGTGCGAGAGTCGTGGTTGTGTGTTATTAGTGTATCAGTGTATCAGTGTATCAGTGTGTGCGGTACCTCGTTGTCGGGCGTGCTGTCAGAGAGACTGGATGCGGTGCGAGAGTCGTGGTTGTGTGTTATCAGTGTGTCAGTGTGTGCGGTACCTCGTTGTCGGGCGTGCTGTCAGAGAGACTGGATGTGGTGCGAGAGTCGTGGTTGTGTGTTATTAGTGTATCAGTGTATCAGTGTGTGCGGTACCTCGTTGTCGGGCGTGCTGTCAGAGAGACTGAACGCGGTGCGAGAGTCGTGGTTGTGTGTTATCAGTGTGTCAGTGTGTGCGGTACCTCGTTGTCGGGCGTGCTGTCAGAGAGACTGGACGCGGTGCGAGAGTCGTGGTTGTGTGTTATTAGTGTATCAGTGTGTCAGTGTGTGCGGTACCTCGTTGACGGGCGTGCTGTCAGAGAGGCTGGACGCGGTGCGAGAGTCGTGGTTGTGTGTTATTAGTGTATCAGTGTATCAGTGTATCAGTGTGTGCGGTACCTCGTTGACGGGCGTACTGTCAGAGAGGCTGGACGCGGTGCGAGAGTCGTGGTTGTGTGTTATTAGTGTATCAGTGTATCAGTGTATCAGTGTGTGCGGTACCTCGTTGACGGGCGTACTGTCAGAGAGACTGGACGCGGTGCGAGAGTCGTGGTTGTGTGTTATTAGTGTATCAGTGTATCAGTGTATCAGTGTGTGCGGTACCTCGTTGACGGGCGTACTGTCAGAGAGACTGGACGCGGTGCGAGAGTCGTGGTTGTGTGTTATTAGTGTATCAGTGTATCAGTGTATCAGTGTGTGCGGTACCTCGTTGTCGGGCGTGCTGTCAGAGAGACTGGACGCGGTGCGAGAGTCGTGGTTGTGTGTTATTAGTGTGTCAGTGTGTGCGGTACCTCGTTGTCGGGCGTGCTGTCAGAGAGACTGGATGTGGTGCGAGAGTCGTGGTTGACTGCAGTGGTGGCCAGTGACTGACTCGCCTCCTCAACACGACCGACACTGCCACCCACTGGCACGTGAGACGAGGCCGGGGTAACAACACATCGACTAGCAGCAGGAGCAGCAGCAGCAGGAGGAGGAGGGGGAGCAGCAGCAGGAGGAGGGGGAGGAGGAGGAGGGGGAGATGAGGGTCGCACGGCAGACGGCACATTGCTCGTGGAAGGCGGTGGTGTTGGTGACGCATGTACCAGGTCTAGCGGAGTTTCAGTGAGCACGGTGCACTCAAATGAAGGCTGGTAGCGATCAAGTGCAGATGGGGACCGACGCAGAAGACGCTCGCGATCTTGACGGTGCTTCCTGTCACCTCCCTTCAACTGTTCACAACAACAACAACAACACAACGGCTCACTCATCAACACATCTGGCGCCTCAACAACGTGCCTCGTGTATTTCACATGAATTATAATTGCAGCGGTGAAAGCGCGCCCGTGAGCCAAGATGCAGCACGTGGTCGTGTCTCAAGAGCACCTTGAATACTTTGATCTGCGAGGCGGCACACTGCAGCAGTTGGCTGGCAGAGGGGCATGAAGTGGTGCTGTCGGTCACGGAACTGCACGAGTATGTCTCAGCTTGCAGACGGAACGGAACCCCCTTCTCTCCTCCGTGCTTCTTCGGCGTGAACTCGGTGCTCACAGAATTCACCTGCACGATCAACAAGCAATAATGATGAAGAAAATCACTGAAGAAACAAGCGCGGCGAGAAATTCAATAAATAACACCTAGTAGCAGCGAGGTTGATGAAGCATTCTTATCACGAGATCTCTCATAATAATAACATCATGAAAAATGACAGTCAGTATTGAGTGTGAACGTCACAGATGTTCACTTGCCTTGATGTAAACACCGACGTCTTTGTTAGGAGTCCACAAAAACTCGCAACAATTCAGCTCAGCCGAACTCTGACGCACGTCGTAAATGCCTAGAAAACCAACACACACAAGAACACACACACACACACACACACAAAAGAGAGATCAAGGCTGTGGCAGGAACAGAGAAAGTGAGAGAGGAGAAAGAGCAATGAGAGCAAGTCTGACCGTAGGATGGAGGAACATCGACCTCGAGGAGACGGTCTCCGGGTCTAGAATTCCTCCAAGCCTCCAACTGTTCTTTCTCAATATACTGCAAGCGTCGCTCGTGGAAACACAGCT